>CAIGRN010126527.1:0-51113 GCA_903798345.1 Fraxinus anomala
AGAATCAATGACCCATTTGGAAGATGAGGAAACAAGACATGTATTCATTTTACCTGAATCAGCGATGACAGTAATAGGAGTAGATGGAGATTTTAGAGATTCCTGATATTTGGAGAACTTGGCATACTCATCTGCAGATATTAGAATGGGCTCAGAAGCATCATTAGTAGAGGCAACATGGGCTGACTGGTTCGATTGATTTTGCGCTGCAACTTTCTATGGTCTCTCTTCACATGTCCTGGCTTGTGACAATAGTAACATACAACACCTCCCGAATCCTATCCTTGAGTACCAAGATTTCAATCATAGCTACTTGAGTTTTCCCCTTTATTACCACTTCAATATGGTTGTCACCCAGATTCAGAGGTGCGGCTGGCACGAACACTATTAGGTAAAGCAAAAGCTGAATTTTCTGTGCGGAGTACCCTACTAAAAACTTCTTCCAAACAGGATATCTCAGGGCTAGAGAGAATTTGAGATTTAGTAGTCTCAAACTCAGAAGGAAGATCAACCAAGACGCTCATAACCGCCATCTTTTCTCTCTGAGTCTGCTGAGTTTTCACATCAGTATTGAATGGAAGTAGCGTATTAAGTTCCTCATGAGTCTTCTTAAAATTCATAAAGTAGTTAGTGAGGGATCTGTCACCTTTTTCTGCACGATAAAATCCAAATAATCCATCAATTCTTTTACAAATTCACAATGATTTATCAAACCAACCACTTCACTATCAATAGAATTACGTATTTGTAAAAATAGATGGGCATCCTCTCTTAACCATGAGGCCTTCGAATCATCACTAGGTGGTTCATCAGTGAAGTGATTATCCATAGCAATACTCCTCAAATAGACCCTAATAGTTTTATTCCAATCTAAATAATTAGATCTATTAAGTTTATGTTCTATGATTCTTGACATCATAGGAACCACATCAGACACAACAACATATTTCTGTTCCTCCATATTGTCAAATATCAATCAACCAACAGAGCACAAAACCACAACAAAGTCAAAATACTTGAAAAAAATGAACCGTCCCAAAATAGATCCCACACCGAGCAGATGCTGACCCAAACAGGTAGTAGGATGTGTCGTGGAAGTCGAGGTGAGCAGAACGGTACAAAAAGAACCAGAATTCGGGCGACGGTGGTCGGAACAGAGTCTTCAGTCTGCGCGTGTGGCTCACGCGCTAGGATTCCGGTGACATAACTTCGGTCGAAGATCGGTCGGAGGGTGGTGCTTCCCCACGTGCCGACGATGAGATCCAAAGATGGCCGGATGTTGGAATTCCCAAGAAACCCTAGCCATACTGCACTGTTCACTGTTTTGTATTTTTTTTTCCTTTCTTTTTCGAAAATTTCAGTAAGGCTCTAATACCATGTAAGTTGGGAGGAAAATTTGTTTTTCTCATTTGTATTCAACAATCTCTTAGGTAAAAAATACAAGTTACAATCTTATATTAGGAAGGAAACTAATTATGTTAAATTCCTATAATTTAGAATCAAATATATATATATTTCCTATTCTAGAAATAGAATCCGTAACATTAAGCAAGGATAATCATAACTCATAAATAAAAAATAACACAAAAACCAAAAAGAAAAAAGAATGAGTTAGAAAACTCACGGGCTCAAAGTCACAGTCACAATCACAACAGCACCGACCTTCCGACTTCCGATACTCAAGTCGTCCAGCACTAGTGGAGGCGTCACGGGGGGCGAGTGTCTGTGGAAGTGATGGAACTGTGTAAATTTGTGGAAAAAGGAAATAGCACTGTGGTGAAATTAACGGACCCCTGAACCATAAATATAATTGATTTGGGTGTGGTCAATTGAAAAGTAGAGGTCTAACTAAATTAAATTATAATTTCACCCAACCAAATGCAAAGGCCCAATTAAAAAAAAAAGTAAGAGGAAGCCAAACCCTCACCTTTTGCGCGTCGATCTCCTTCTTCCTATCCTTGTGCACTGTTCCGACGGAGTCCAACACGTATGGCCGCACCCCCTCGTTAGGTGCTAGGCTCACCGCTGATTAGTGCTAGTGTGCCATAAAAATTTGATTAAAGTTTGAAAGTTAAATAAATTAATAAAAAAATGTAAAACCTAGTGTGCCGTCTTCAAGGTTCAAGAGTGTTCGTGCTAGTCCGAATTCAAATCAAATTTAAGTTAATCCTAAGCTTGAGCAATGATATTTTGGCTATTTTATAGTCCCTATTTCCTCTTCAATAAAATTTCAGATATATTTAGTACACAATATTGAGAAGTTAACTATACTATGATAATTAAATGCTTCGATTCGATTATTGAATTTCAATTGCCAGCAATTAGGTCAATGATTTTCGATTTAATAGTAATTACTAATTAGGTCACTCCGTTCGTGCAATATTAGACGAAGTTACAGAAATTGATGGCATATACGTTAAAGCTAATTGCTACTAATGTGGCATTCCACGTGAACTTGGGTTAATTGCAATAGTGGTCACCAAATTTTTGCTCCAACTGTAATTAGGTCACTGAAATTGAATTTAATAACAATTGAAGCACTTTAGTTTGACAATATTACTTGGTTATCTGTTGTGTTTATTAGTACTTGTTTAACTACAATCTAAGAAGGATTAATTGAACATGGGTAACAACACTAGTAGATATCCCGAGAGAGAGAGAGAGAGAGGGGGGGGGGGGGGGGGGTAATTATGCCAACCCACACAAAAGTGGCAATCATAGTTATNGGGGGGGGGGGGGGGGGGGGGGGGGGGGGGGGGGGGGGGGGGGGGGGGGGGGGGGGGGGGGGGGGGGGGGGGGGGGGGGGGGGGGTTAATTATGCCAACCCACACAATAGTGGCAATCATAGTTATCAAATCTGATTTGAGTATTAACCTAGTCAAAGAACTCTATCATCGAATTATTGGTTGAATCGACAAGTCACTGGTTGAACGACGGGTCATTGCTTACAAATTAATTAAATTTTTAAAATTATTTTGTCACCAATTATTTTGTGTCTGTAAATTATTAATATTGTAACCTATTTCTTACCAAATCCGTTTATAATTTTGTTCCCATGTTCTTATGTACAATCATTTTATCAATTACCAATTAAAAACTCTTGTGTATTACCATCTTAGCTAAAAGTAATTTTTTCCTAAATAACAAATGTATGAAATAGTTATTTGATATTAAAAAGCTAGCGACATATTTTTACTTTGGACTAATTGCTGGCTCTCCTGGTATGCTAGTCACTTTTAAAAGTTGGAGCTTAAGGGATCAGGGATCTAAACATAGTGGTTAATCAGGCCAACATGTTATCTGAAAAGTCGTTAATTTAGCCTTTGTTTGAACCCCATTTTATTAAAAATTTATTTTTCCAAAATTAATTTTTAACTACACATTTCCAATAAAATAATTTTACACGTAAATTAAAAAATTTTACATTATTTTTTAACCACACATTCTCCAAAAGACACTATTTTAAAATATATTTTTTCTTAAAATGGAGTTCAAACAAGGGCTTACTCGAATTTGACTGATTCTTAACTAGGTTATATCAACACATGTTCCATAAGTTGATCGAGGCCAGGCCACATTTCATAACCATGATAGAAACTATGAAAAGTACAATAAATGAAATGGAGCCAACACAATTAGTTTGTCACCCACCCATACAACTTACAAAAATATCCTTAAAATTAGGAATTTTTTTAAAAATAATATGAAAAGTGTTTTAAAAATAAAAGATACTGAATAAAATTAAAAGTGAGAAACACTACTAAAAAAATGACAAAACACCAATCAAAACATATGTTTGTCACTTCAAAAAATGATAGAACTTAAAAAAAGTAACAAACAATAAAAAAAAAAAAAAAAAAAAGAGACAAAAAAAAAAAAAAAAAACAAAAAAAAAAAGAAAGAAATACCAAAAAAAAAAAAAAAAAAAAAAAAAAAAAAANAATTAAAGTTTAAGATATCGAGTTCTGACAATTAAATTTATCTAAACGTTGGAAGTTACTCACTGGAATAATATTTATTTCAAGTCTTTAACGAAATTAGTGACGTGACTAACGAAATGCACATGTGGTGCCCGCGACACACCGTTAACAAATTGTAACATCTTCGATTGCTTACTAAACTTTGAAAGACGTTTTCAATTGTTCACTAAACTTTCAAAAACGTCTTTGATTGCTCACTAAAGTTTGAAGTAGTCGAGCTTTAGCCGTTATACTTATAAAAATGATGTCATCCTATTGTTCACTAAAAAATGTGTACTAGCAGTAGACGAGTCACCTAAAAGTAATAAAGTGGACACAGGAGTTCAGTTTGTCCATCTCACGAGAAACAATTACTCAATTACACAATAGTTAAATTTAATTTTAAAAGTTTGTTTGTCTCCCATTATTGGGAGAAGAATGAAGTTTTGAATAGTATTTTTTGGAGAATATGTGGTTGAAATTTAAAGTAACTTTATTGGTTTGTATGTAAAATATTTTATTGGGTGAATGTGTGGTGGAAAATCTTACTGTAGCAAAAAGTTTTGAATAGTTTTTTTGGAGAATGTGTGGTTGAAATTTAAAGTAACTTTATTGGTTTGTGTGTAGAATATTTTATTGGGTGAATGTGTGGTGGAGAATCTTACTGTAGCAAACAGAGTTTTAGATTAATGTTAGACAAAATTTAAATTATTTTCATCATTTGAAAAATTCAAATTTATTGTGTGTTTCGATATTTAAATTAAATTAAATTAAAATTTGGATTTTGCAACAAAACATACAATAAATTTAATTAACGAATTTTGCAACTAAACACACAATCGATTTAAATTTATTGTGCGTTTCGTTGCAAAATCCAAATTTTAATTTTATTTGTCGTGGGATCAACAACTCACACTCGTTCCAAATGTATGAATTGCAATGGAAACTAGTTATCACGTTCTCACCACCACAACTTTCATTGTTTTCGGGTTAATGCACTCAATGATGAATCCATCATTCGGTACCCTTCTTATAACTGGAAGGGTTGGATAGAAAGCAATACAACCTGCAATGGCTATTGAATAGCCTCCTCTCGCTTTCTCAGCTACAAAGCCTCTGGCATTTGATTTTGTTCTCCAAATCTTGGTCAATTCCATCTAGGCTCGATTTTTTTTTTTTTTTGAACCTTTGTTGAAGGAGAAGCGGCCCCTTGTCACAAAATCGGTGAGTGGTGCACAACGGTGTTTGTGGTCTCTATATTCAGTTGGGAGATTTTGGAGTTTTGGGGATTTGTTTTAGTTTAGGCGTTATTAATTGATGTTTAATTAATTGAGGGTATTAATCTAATTAGGTCAATTTTCGGAGCATTGGGCCTAGTTTCCTCTTAAAGTTTCTCCTCAAAGTTGTACAAACAAAGCCCATTTTCTTTGGTTATGTTCTTGTTGGACAATATATGGCCCATTTGGGTAATTATATTCACACGGTTGTAAAACTATTAATAATATTTAATTTTATTAGGATATTTAGATAAGAATTACTTATTTTTAAATTTTATATCTTGGTAATTTTGTAACTCTTATTGGAACATAGACGCACACGTATATATACTTGAATTATCTAAAAGGCACATGTGCTCATTTTATGTTAAGGATCTATGACATGATATATTAATTTATTAGTGGACAAATGTATGGTAGACTTCAAAGTTTGAATTAAATTCGTTATCTACCCATGAATTAATATGATATTTGTATTAATTATGTGTTGTGGTTTATTTTCTCATATGGTGCAAAGAGTTTTACAGCTAGAGTTTTCAAGAATTGTGTCTGTAACTTATGGGATTTATTAGGATAGTCAATCATTTCCATTTTTTCTACCCTCAAGTTTGAGCGATAAAATTGTTAATTAATAATTTAATATAGATACTAATTCATGTAAATTGAGAGATTATAAAAATAATTTTGAGGCCGTAATAACTAGTTCAACTCAATTTAAATAGTTTAAATAAAAATGTTCACTTCAAAATTTATTTGCTCTATAGATATCTGAAAAATCGATCGCCCTTGCTCATTTTTCACATTCATCACCCCATTTTTACTCATTGGATATAAAGCCATCATGACCAAAATGCAGAAGTCCGGTAATGGAATAAACCTAACCCTCAAACTCAATATAGAATTTAAATGCTCAACTTGACTTTTTTATAAACCAAATTTAATTGACAAGTCACTCACAAAGTGGATGACCAACTCATGGAAAATTCTAGGGATGGTGGATTATGAGACAACCTATAGTCATTGTGTCCCAATGTAGTGATCACCCTTCTAATACTAAGTAATTAGTATAAATATACTAATTATTTAATGGAGGACCCTTTTTTCTTCCAAAGTTTTTGACAAATATAAATTAATCACATTAAAATATATTACGAAATAAGCAATGATTGACAATATGAAATAAATCAAATAAGAGCTTCTTTTAGCCCCATTTTTGTAATTAAAAAAAAGCATTTTTAAATAATGTATTGATGGAAAATGTATGGTAAATAAATAAGAAAATGTTCTAGATTTGCGTGTAATATTATTTTATTGAAAATTTTGTAGTTGAAATGTGGTTAAAACACTGTTCAATAATGTATTTTGTTTTCCAAAACATGAGGCTCAAATAAGGGCTAATACAAAAACTCAAAAAATTTACATGGAGTTATAGAAGAATTGAAATACTCACTGCTGCTCGAGGGCTAGACGGGCGTTAAGCAAATGCGACTCTGCCATTCAAGCAGTGCGAGCATCAGCTTCACTACTTTGAGCTCTCAAGCAGAAATCAGGTGCTCGATGAGTGGGAATGCACCGAGATGTTCTCCTTTGTCCATAATTTGACATCTTCGAGTCCTTTTTAACCAAAACTTCAATACCCAACAGAATTTATATCATATTTCAACACTTTTTTTTATCACTCACTCTCTTAAAAATCACTATTCAAACCATTGTTTTTCTCAAATAATGATTGTCAAATAGGGGCTTAAATATAGTCACAACTTCTAACTTCCTTCTCACAAAAGATGGCCAACTATTCGTCAAGGCCCAGGAATCTGCGGATATTTCAACAGCGAAATTTGACACCCGCATTCGATTGGAGTTCAATTTTAGTGCCTCAAACATAAAGGAGAGCTATTTCTGGGTGGGATATATTTCTTTTGGTAGTGCAATTCGTTTGACACCAAAGCATAACGTCGAGTATATTCGCACGAATTGATCTGAATGTAAATTATCTCTATAACTGCACACTTTACTTCAATTAATTCGTGTTATTCAACCAATTCTCTATTCAGTTTGTCCTTTGTAGCATAACGATTGTGACTTCTAAATTTATTCTTTGGCAGGATCAATGCAGCCAATTGGACTGACACATTTACTTTTTATTTTAAATAATATTTTAGACAAAAATAGAATTATTTAACAAATATGCTTTTTGTTTTCTCATTACAACTTTATTTGTTACAATTATTATATTCTTCTCTTTTTGATTTGTTTAATCCAACCGATGCAATCCGTTAGCTCTTTTCTTTCTTTTTAAGCAATCTCTTTATGTTCTTATCAAGTAAGCGATTGCACGAATATTTATTGTATTGATTAAGTAAAAATATCGATTGGTGCACGATCTTAGGTTCTCAATATCATTTTAAAAATCTACGACAAAAAGCAAAACAGACTTGCATTTATGGTTGTTCAAATGCAATGATTGTATGTAGTCTCTTTTATCGAGGATTCTTACATAATTTCAATCTTAAATCAGGATAATAAACAAAGAAAAAATTCTTAAAATACTCATGTAGTCTCAAAGTTGATTGACCTAAACCTTGGGGTTAATTGTATTTTATGAAGACATAGCAAGACTTAAAATAGAAATTTCTTTTTTTTTTCATTTTTCTTTGTTCTTTTGTGAATTTCCTTTTTTTCTTGCCAAAGTAATAATTTAACCGCCCTTTATCATGTATTGTTTTATTCAAAGAATAACGTAGATAGATATTTGGGAAAACAAATGTTTCACGAAGTAGAAATGTTAAGTCAATTCGTTATGAAATATTAAAGACATTGGGTCGGTTCAACATTATAAGTTCAGTTTAACAACACATAAATTATATGAAAGTAACCAAGGTCGATTGCTAGACAAGGATGTACCTTGTCAAAAATGGACCAAAAGAAAGTCGAGCATGACTAGAGAAACTCAAGATGAGACTAGACGAGACATACATGTAAATTGGAGTATGTGTTAATAGGATAGCATAAGACGGCGAGATTGATTAAGAAGACCAACATTTTGTTTTTGTAGTATTTGGATCCTATCTATTTACCCTTTTGTTTAATTAAAAACTCATTTTATTTTATTTTTTGTTAAAAATATAACTTTGTCTTTATATTTAATGAAACAAAAGTAAGTAAATAAATAAATAGCTAAAATAAAAGTCAAATATATATGGACAGATTAATGACCCTTCCATGTGTAAACCAAATCATTGCACCTACCAATATTTTCCTAATCGTATATTTAATTATTTAATTAATCCAGCTATATAATTGTGCATTATCTCGGCTTAAATCACGTTTTAAAGTTTACTTTAATTAGAGGCTTCGTCCTTGTTTAAATTATCGTTAATATAAATAGAGTAACAACCATCATTGATATCGAAAACTTTCACACGGATTAAATTTAAATAATATAAATAGTTCGTATAATTAAGGAACATGTCATTTGCTTATTCAATTTATATATTTATATCCTGCGTTGCCGGCGATGCAAAGCAAATTTAAGCCAATAGCCAAGTGCCACTTGTAAGTTTGCATGAAGGAAAAACATGGGTCAAACAAATTATGAATTTAAAGGGTGGAGGGCCCCTTAGCCTAAAAGTGGGGGCAGAGAAAAATGGAAGTGGATAAATTTAGGAGATAATGATGTTGTTAAGCGGGACCCACATATAATGTATGTGGCACGTGGGGCCCAGCGCTATTTTGCAACTGCATAGACGCCGGTACAAAAACGGTTGACCATCATCATTGGTCGTTACCGGCAACAGCAGGTTGCCGGTTTAAAATCAATTTTTCCAAAATGAAGAATTCGTTAATCTTAGAATATGTTCGGCAGAGATTTTTTTAAATGAAAAATAATATTTTGAAAGAATGTTGAGCTAAAAGGTAGAAAAAAAAATTAGGAATAATTGCAATAAAAGTCTCAAATTTTTAAAATACTAGCAAACTCTTCCAAAACTTTTTATTTGTTGCAGCCGTCATCTCTTACTTTTCCAATCGTTGCACGTGAGGCCATTTTGGACGATTTTCATCTAAAATACCGTCAGTTGACCATCAAAATTAAGCTTGACCACATTTTAATCAATCTTAAAAGGGTAAATTTGTAATTTTCTATCACCACACTAAACAATTAAAAAACTTAAATAAAAAACCAAAAAATAAGAAATAAATAAAAAGAAAATGTATCTTCTTCTTCTCCCCCAAGCCCAACCCCTCAACCCAAAACCAGAAAAAATAAACTCGTCATCGCCATTGACCACCACCGCTTGCTATTGCGATTCCGCCTAATTGGAAGAACTATCATGACTTCCGACGAGAGACATCCCCCTAATTTTCCACAAGAAATCGACATCAAATTTGAAATAATCCCGACTTCATTTTCCATGGAATCGCACTGTCCATTGTCAGTGGCAACACCTCAAGCTAGCCCTCCACTCATGCTTGTGTTGCCGCCAACAATCCCTCACCATCTTCCTGCTAGATGATTCCCTGTTTAGCACCAACATTTTGATGAAGACTTTCCTCTTCATCATTGTGGCTCATCCATTCACAACCTCATTGGCTTCCCACTTCACCACCATCTACGTGGAAGATGCCATGGAGACTTCCTTCTACACCATGGTTATTTCTTCTGATTATTTCCTGATCATCTGGTAGCAATAGAGAAGGAGACTGCATTTTTTGAGGTATCGAAATATGCCTTTTTTCTTTTGGGAGTTGATTAAAAATAAATCTGGAAGAGTGTGAACGAATTGAAAGCTTGCTTAATCTTCTTCCATTCGGCCTGTTTTGAAAATTCATTAACCCAATCACCATCTATAGATCCATGGAGGTGGCGCAGGGGTCGCCGTCAACAATTGAAGACGGCTCTAATTAAAATGTGGTCAAATTTAATTTTGATGGTCAACTGACGATATTTTGATGGAAACCATCCAAAAGGTCTCACATACAACAGTTGAAAAAGTAAGGAATAACAGCTACAACAAATGAAAGGTTCGGGGAACGTTTGCTAGTGTTTCAAAAGTTTGGAGCTCTTGTTGCAATTATTCCAAAAATTTATTAATGTGTGGTCGAAAATTATTTTCAAAAACCTCTTTCAAACAAGCTCTTAGCTGTATTTAGAAGTGGCAACCGAACTGAGCGGCTCGTTAGCTCTACTCGTCAAAAACGAGCTACGAGCCACTCAGGCTTGTCAAATAGACGAGCACAAGCCGAGCTGGTCCAAAATCAGGGGTTTTTTTTTTAAATAAAAAAATTGGACGAGTCGACGAGCTAAAGCTCGGCTCGGCCCACAGCCACGAGCTCGCCTGTTGACAAACGAACCACGAGCACGAGCCGAGCCCATGCGAGTAAGGGTCGAGTCGGGCTTGGCTCGGCCCTTTGCCACCACTAGCTGTATTAGTAAAATTGTGCAGAAATAGAAAAATAGTTAATGGTTTTTTTTAATTTATTTAGTGCCTGTCGAGCCCCATTTTTTTTTTTTTTTGTCAAAAATGCATTTTTAAATAGTATTTTGTTGAAAAACTCGTTGTTAAAAAATAAGAACAAGTTTTGGATTTGTGTATAATATTATTTTATTGAAAAAAGTGTAATTGAAAATAAGAGAAAAAAATGTATTTTTAAAATAATTAGTACCAAACAAGGGCTTAATGTCTTTAATATGGTAGTTAATGATTACATTAAATAGATTTGATAAATACCTTTTTTTCACAAAAGAGTAATGATATTTATTATTATAATGATGAAATATCGATAATGTGATAATTTAAGTTGAATAATGAGCTATGAAAGTTCAATTTTCATAGAGTGGGAGGGATTGAATTGTCATATTTCATTATTCTTCCTAAATTGTCACATCATCACTGTTCCATCATCATAATAATGAATAGCATTATTCATCATAAAATAAAAAAATTTCCCCTTACATTAAGGTTCGGGAAGAAAATATTGAAATTGTTTTCATGTGGGCACGTCGAAAAGTTTTTTTTATCTACTAGTACTATTTTCGAGCATTAAAATATTCTATTAATTTTTTAAGTATATAATAAAATAAAATAACAGTTATCACGCTAATTAGTTACGATGGAGAACACAACCTTTCTTTCTTCATCGTCAATCTATATAGTCACAAATGAAGTGAGTATAACTACATAACATGATTCCGAGTCTTAACACATTTATAGCATAATCATGCATGAGATTTAACATTATATTTTTGAATTATTTCAAAGCACTTTTTAAACATATATTTAGGATCCATTTTGTAGGACTTTTGAAAAATCAAAAATTATTTCTTAAAATTAAAAAGTTATCTTCTATTTTTTTTCAAAATATTTTCTCTGACTAGAAGTATTTTTAGAGAAAGTTGGCATAAGATAATTTTATTATGAAACTCTTCTAAAATAAGTAGAAATATTGTCAAACGAATTTTTATTATAATATAAAATGAATGCTATTATTGAAAAAGAAAAGAACAAGAAAATGAATAAGTATTATTTAGCCCTCGTTTGAGTTCCATTATTTGAAGAAAAAAATGATTTTCGAATATTGCTCTTTGAAGAATGTGTGGTTAAAATGTAAGGAGAATTTCTAGATTTATGTGTAATATTATTTTGTTGAAAGAATATGCAATCGATAAGAGGAGGGAGAAAATTGAATTAAAATTTAATGTGGCCAAATATGACCTTAAATTAAGCCCTTTTTTGAGCCCCCCCTCCTTTTTTTTCCCATAAAAATGCATTATTAAATAGCGATTTGATCAAATTGTAATTTCACACTTTTCAATAAAATAATATTACATGTAAATTTAAAACTTTTATTTATTTTTTAACTATACATTATTCATCAAACATTATTGTATAGTGCATTTTTTTTTACAAAAAAAGGACTCAAACAAGCCCTAACTCGTGTGAATTTTTTGTTGTCATTATAATTGTAGTACAAGGATCTCAAGTGATTTTTGTGTTTTCGAGTACATATTACCACTTTAAAGAAATTAATTTTATCAAAGACTTAAAGAATAAGTTTCCCAAACAACAAGAAACCTTCATCAAACCTTTCATCAATAAATATCATAGTAATACGTTTTAACTTATAATCAACGCATTTGATTAAGCAATTAATGCCATTAAAGACTTAGAAATGTAGCAAAGCAAACAAACTTCTAAAGTTTTTTTTTTTTTTTTTGATACCCAGGTATCCCAGCTTACGCCGAACTATGTCCTGGACCACCCATCACCGGCCCCTCAGCAATGGGCGGAGGTAAACCGCGGTATATGCCCAAGTTGACCAGGGTCCGTGCACTATTTATACTCTTGGCCCCAAGGGAGCATTCCTCCATGAATATTACATCACCAAGCTGCTCCACCCACA
Source organism: Fraxinus anomala (assembly GCA_903798345.1). Lineage (NCBI taxonomy): Eukaryota > Viridiplantae > Streptophyta > Magnoliopsida > Lamiales > Oleaceae > Fraxinus > Fraxinus anomala. The sequence goes on from CAIGRN010126527.1 coordinate 12,638, forward strand.
AATGAGTATTACATCACTCAGCTGCTCCATCCAGGATTCGAACTCCCCACCCTGGGGTTGTAAGCCCAGCAATGCCCATCCTTTGCCAACTTGGATGTGCCCCGGGGGGCAACTTCTAAAGTTAATCAAATACAAAGATGATTTAGAGACCACAAACATAAGTTGAAGTATAACTAAATAATATTTTTCCGATCAAAGTTAAAAATAATTAAGTTATTTTTTTAAAAAATCTCAAGTTGTTAATGAAAATAAGTGAACTTAAAATAAATAAGTTTTAATTAACTCTTAATTTATTGTATAAATAAGTAAATTTTTAACATTCGAAACTAAACTTACAAGTCACCAAATACAATGTATTTTATCAATAATTTATATTAATTCCTTTTCCTTAATCTTCATTATCATTGCTGTCAGTGGTGGTGTATAAGGAAGACAGAGATTCATTGACCGACTGACTGCGACTGGTTTAATAAGTAACCGGTAAAGGAATAACGCACATCACGCCACACATTCCTAGAACAAAGAATAGAAATTCCAAAGTGGCATTTAGGGTGAAATACATAAACGCCGCAAACTCAGCCACTCTCTCTCACTTCCCGCCGAAGAAAAAGTGGAATTGGGAAACTCTCTCCGTGTTTGTGTGCATTTGTGGAAATTCTTTATATTCTTTTATGTGAACAGGCGAAGTTTTTTGAGAGCAGAGTTGTGTTTTGTGTGTGTGCAAACGGAAAACTACACCATACAGTATTCTTATTTGTTTTGCGGTCTGAATCAGTAATGGAGTCGTTGCATTGGATTTGCATTGCTTTGTTTTTCGGTCTCTGTTTTGGTGCCGACCCATTTGCCAACTATGAGTTGGAACTCTCTTATATTACTGCTTCCCCACTCGGAGTTCCTCAGCAGGTCTTTTTTTTTTTTCTCCCTATCTGAATATGATTTTTACTGTTATAATTTTTCCTTTTGTTATGGGTTGTGTTTAGTTTGATCTTTTCAAAAGTGGTGAAATCAGGATTTTATTTTGTGCGTTTATACGATTTTCATTGCTTCTTTTGTTGGGTTCTTGCTTTCTACCAACTTCTATGTTCTATTCATTTTTGGGTGTACTTCTAACAAGAAAGTCAAATCTGCTCTGTTTCCATTTCTCTCTGTACTATTGTATTTGTAGCACAGTTCAACCAAATTATGCTTCGATGCTTTTGTTATTTGTTTTTGTCCTTTCAATTTTCATGAAGCTGTTAAAAATATTAATCAAGTTTTAGTCAAATTCAATTTTCCTGCAATCTTGTTAATATCTATACTTATTATTGAATAGATAAAATTGGATTGATTCTCTAATAATAATTCATTGGAAAAAATTATAAATTATTTATAAATGGTTAAACTTTATTTACAACCACATGTCCGCCACTCAATTTATCTATTTATAAATTAAACCATTTATAAATTCTTTCCAAACTGAGACTAATCATATTTGTCATTTCATTTTGCTTTTCTTGAGGTTTTAGTTTTTAGCAGAGTTATAAGTTAATCCGTCCTTCATTGCAATTTGCAGGTCATAGCTGTTAATGGGAAGTTTCCAGGTCCGGTTATCAACATCACAACGAATTACAATGTCGTCATAAATGTTAAGAACAAATTGGACGAAAATATTCTAATGACATGGTATGTTCTTGTAAAGGATAAAATGTTTTCTACTTGATATTTGCAGGACTGTATGCTGATCATTTTTAAACTTCTTTGGGATTGAATTGTCGTAATTTGATAGGTCAGGGATCCAGATGCGTCGGTCGTCATGGCAAGACGGGGTTCTGGGCACAAATTGCCCCATCCCTCCGAATTGGAACTGGACCTACCAGTTTCAGGTCAAGGATCAGATTGGTAGTTTCTTTTACTTCCCATCACTGAACATGCAAAGAGCATCCGGTGGATTCGGCCCATTTATCATCATGAATCGTAATATTATACCAATTCCTTTTAGTATGCCTGATGGGGATATAGTCATCATGATTGGTGATTGGTATACTCGCAACCATACGGTAGGTACTCTTGGGGGATCACTGTCTTAATGCTTATTTTGTTCGCTTTGTTAACATCTAATGTTTGTAATTTTTTAAACATTAGGCTCTTCGGAAGGCCCTTGACGGTGGGAAAGCTTTGGGAATGCCAGATGGAGTTCTTATCAATGGGAAAGGACCATACAGATACAACAACACGTTTGTTCCAGATGGCATTGATTATGAGACCATTAATGTTGATCCAGGTTAAATTCTTAGATATTGCTGTGCATTCCAGTTTACTGGGAGTTGTTTCTTTCTGTCTGTTCTCTCTGTGCTGTATTAACTGTCTACTGAATGTCTGAATCTTTGAATTTTCACATATAACTTGGATTAAAATTTGATTTTTTTTCTCCATTTTCAAGTTCACCGTAGGTTACTTCACTGTGATCTTTCTTAACCAGCTGAGCAAACACGGATTTATGAATTTTCGAATCTAATCTCTAGTTTGATGACGTTGTGATATCCCATTATTTAATACTTCTCTTGGTGATTTCTGCGGTGTGTTCAGAACATACCTCTCAATGTACCCTTCACCCTCTTTTAAGTAACTGTTGTGGTGGTGACTGTCAATTTGTGGTTCTAGAAAAGAGCATTTTTTGGGTTACCTGACCTGATAACATTACAATAGGTATAAATAACTGTATATTTCTAAACATGGTATATTTCTCTGCATTTTTAATTCCCGTGGTCTTAATTGCCAGAACTGGAAAATTGCAGGCAAAACTTACCGTATACGGGTGCACAATGTTGGAGTCTCCACTTGTTTGAATTTTCGGATTCAGAACCATAATTTGCTTTTGGCGGAAACCGAGGGTTATTACACCTCGCAACAGAACTATACTAGCTTGGATATCCATGTTGGGCAGTCATACTCGTTTTTGGTGACCATGGATCAGAATGCAAGTAGTGACTATTATATTGTGGCAAGTGCAAGGTTTGTTAATCAGTCTCTCTGGCAAAGAGTCACTGGGGTTGCTGTTTTGCACTATTCCAACTCAAAAGGAAAGGCAACTGGTCCTCTCCCAGACCCTCCAAATGATTTTTACGACACATCATATTCTCTGAATCAGGCAATGTCCATCAGGTGTGTATGGTTTTCTTGACCTTCTTTATGCATATCAAATTTGTAATATCTTAGTTGAAATGTACATGATATTGAAATTGCTGATTTCGTACAATGCTGGATAATAGATATTAGTTGATTTAAGCAATATATTACGTTGCTGCAATTATCAGGACAAATATTAAGCCCCCATTTTCTTCCCATTCTCTTTTTCATTTTTTTTATCTTTCTTCATTTCAACCACACATTTTATCAATAAAATAATGTTTTACATAAATCCAAAAATTCTCCTTACTTTTTAATCACACATTCTTCCATTAATCACTATTCCAGAATTTATTCTTTCTCCAAAATGGGTGTCAAACACAACCTAAGAGTACATGACAGTATTAAATAAATAATAATAATAAAAAAAACAAATTAGGTTTTTGCAACACAATTTTCCCTGACTTTCTTATCCTGGTTTGTCATCATAAATCTACCCTAATTAACCTGTTTTTATTATGCAAATTGATCAGGCAAAATGTATCTGCCAGTGGAGCTCGTCCTAATCCCCAAGGTTCCTTCCATTATGGTTCAATCAACGTTACCGATGTTTATGTGCTCCAGAGTCTACCACCTACAACTATTGATGGGAAGCTCCGAGCTTCATTCAATGGGATTTCATTTGTCAATCCCGATACACCAATACGGCTAGCAGATGTCTACAAAGTGAAAGGTGCTTACAAGCTTGACTTTCCAACTAAGCCACAGGACAGGCCACACAGGATAGACAGATCTATTATTAACGCTACGTACAAGGGGTTCATTGAGATCGTTTTGCAGAATAATGACAGTGTCGTTCAGAGCTTCCACATGGATGGTTATTCGTTCTTTGTGGTCGGGTATAGTCTGCATCTTAAATAGAATTTGCATGTAGTGTATGGGGTCTCGTTTTTGTTAATAATAATCATTGCTAAATTAATACATCACAGGATGGGTTACGGTATATGGACCGAGAACAATAGAGGATCATACAACAGGTGGGACGCAATATCTCGCTCAACTGTTCAGGTAGGTGCATGATTCTCTTATTAACATTTTATTTTTTCCTTGTAACTTATGAGATGTTATAATCTCGTCTACACCATTTCTGAAAGTCATGGACTAAACTAAAAATGTGAATTTGTGCCTTACCGTGGCATGTTTCCTCGTGTTGCTAACTTGTGTTTTCCGGTCACAGGTTTTCGCGGGAGGATGGACCGCAGTCTATGCATCTCTTGACAATGTTGGTGTCTGGAATTTAAGAGCAGATAATCTCGACCGATGGTATCTTGGCCAGGAAACATACGTGAGAATTGTCAATCCTGAAGATACGAGCAACAAAACAGAGTTTCCTGTGCCTGATAATGCTCTCTATTGTGGTGCACTTAGCAGCAAGCAAAAGTATTGCTCCATAACTTTCCTCACCCACCTACCCCTTTCCCGTCTTTTTCTCTCTTATTCTGAAGTACTGTTGCACCTTTGTCACTTGCAGGCCTCAGAAAACTTCGTCAGCAGCCATTATACACGGTTGCTCAAAGCTATACTTTGCCCTGCTCGCAGTACTACTTTCTGCTGCAATTTCCATCTTATGATGAACCTTACTTCCGGTTGGTGGCGACTATAGGAATTAGAGCAAATATTTATTGTGTAATGAAAAGATAGAAGAATTCACCGTGTTGTGGGGAAGTTTGGGGAGGATACTGGATCAGTTTTTTCATCTCTTTGAACATTTGCTATACAGTTTCGTGTAGGGCGTCAAATTGTGCAGAAGTTTGGAATACAACGTTTGTTTGATCATCGTACATTATTCTTTATGCATCTGAGTTGATCGCTACATTTTGCCAATTGTTACTCATTTATGATGCTGTCAAAGAACTTAGTATGGAACAACACTAAACGTGAGGAATTGGACCTCCAAATTGCATCGAATCCTCCATCCCTTTAAAAACTTGGATATCTTCAGTCGGATTATCTAGTTTGCTTTAAAAGACGAGGAATAGGGTCTCCAAATTGCATTGGTCCTCCACTCCATCCCCACAAAAGCTTGGCTGGTTTCCAGCTTGATAAACGTTATGCATGTAGCAATGGACATGGAGGCTATCATATGTTCAGGGGTGTAAAAAAAAATTTATCGCAAAAAATTTTCATTATTAAAAATCTATATTTGCTGTGCATGTCAGTCCACACGATCCAATAAATTCAAAAATAATCATTATAAGAAGTTAAACAAGAATGCATTCAGGGGTTTGAATCTCAACTATAATAATTGTATCGTTGATTTTAAAATTTTCCCACAATATTCAATTGGCTTCAACTCTATAACATGTCTCATTTTAGGATAATAACTTAGGGCTGAGCTCCTCAACTTTTATGTAATGGGTCTTCAATCTTTAAAACTAAGGTATTGGAATTTGTAAATCTGAGTTTTCATGTGAAGAATTTTGTCAATTTAGACGTTAAAGTCCCAAGAGATTTTGAATTGACTTGGAAATAAATGTTGAGTTATGTGAAATTTGCTTGCGATTACATCGTCTAAATTGATGGTTGGTCACTTGGGGACCAGTTGACCAATTCAAATAGGTTGGAGAACTGAAATTTCATTTTTAAAAGTTAATAAACTATAGGTTGGGGATTCAGCTGTAATTTAACCCCCAATATCCCCTCTTTGGTCCGGATTAAAATCCGATTTTAATCAAAGTTAAAATCAAACAATTAATATTAACCACATCTTTTATGGGTCTCACAACTTTTCAACCATAAATTTCAAAAATTTCTATCACAATCTACTAAAACTAAGGTATTGGAATTTGTAAATTTGAGTTTTCATGTGAAATTTTTTGTCAATTTATACGTTAAAGTCCCACGAGATTTTGAATTGACTTGGAAATAAATGTTGAGTTATGTGAAATTTGCTTGCGATTACATCGTCTAAATTGATGGTTGGTCACTTGGGGACCAATTGACCAATTCAAATAGGTTGGAGAACTGAAATTTTATTTTTAAAAGTTAATAAACTATAGTAACACAATGTGAAAGGTTGGGGATTCAGCTGTAATTTACCCTCAATATTAAGTACATTTTCCATAATTTAACCTTTTTTTTTTTGTTACGTGCAAAATGTTTTATCGTTAATGTGATATTAAAAATGAGATTAAGAAAAAAAAATTGAAATAACGATAGACAATCATGGGCTAAATAGATTTCACTTTATAATTTCATTTTTTCCCTTTATTTTGGGAATAATAGTCCAAATGATCACTGAACTTCGCAAAAAGCCTACAATGGGTCATTGAATTTTAAAAATCAGCTAATTCATTACTGAACTTTGCATTTTGTAATCTTGTTAATCACTGAACTCAAATTCTGTCAAAAATTTGACGACAGCTAACGTGGCTTGATGTGTCAATTGCTGAGTGTCAAATCAGCTACATATGTAGACTTTATTAATTAAAACAAGTGTAAAAATAAAAGAAAGAAAGAATCAACCCGTCTCTTGGAAGAAAATCCTCAATCTCCCTCCTCCTTTTCCAATAACCACCAAATCAACCCACCCTCACCACCGCCTTCCACAGCCACCACCACTCGTCGTCATCGCCTTTCCCACATCCCCGTCGGCCGTCGTAGAAGTAAAACTACCCAACAACACCAATGCAGCCACAACATAACCTTTCCCTAATTCAACCTTAACCACAAACCAATAATCTCAGCCGTGAATGGAACGGAGCTTTGACATCAACCATAATCTCAGTTGCTATAAATTTTTATTTTTGAATTTGAGTAACCATCAAATCTGGGGAGCTCTCTTCATTGACAATGAATTTTTTTAGAAAACACGCAACCTTCCATTTTCAAGAACCAGTAAATGCTATGTCAAGTGGGACATTAACATCTCGTGTAGAGAGAATAATTAGCACTAAGCATTCCCAGCATTTTCAATGACCTTCATATTTATTCAATGTTCCAACCAAATCAAACAATGAATGAGTTGATCTAAGCTGGCGAGTGCTGCACCTGTACCACCAAACTTCAATGGTCTCTGTTACAAATCCAGATTTGGAGGTTCCTGAATGTGAGAGAGATGATTTGATTCATTATTATTTTTCAAATGTATTTCAATTAATAAAATTCACTTGTGTCGTTGATTTGACACTCAACAACGACACATCAAGTCACGTATGTGGTTACGTCAACACTCCATCAATTTTTGAACGGAATTTAAGCCCAGTGAGTAATGAGATTACAAAATGCAAAGTTCAGTGATGAATAAGGTGATTTTTAAAGTTCAGTAACCACTTCTCGACCTTTTGGAAAGTTCAGTGATGATTTTGACTATTATCCCTTTTATTTTGTGTTCTACTTAAAAATAATGTTTCCCCTTTATTTCTGTTTGGTTTTTAATAAATGTATAACCATGGATTTAATAAATAGCAGCCGTTTTTATTTTAGCATAAGTTTTTTTTTTCATTTTGGTTCCTTCTTAAGAAGTCAAAACGTGTCGGAGTTATTTTTTGTCGACTTAGGAAAGAGAGAGAGAGAGAGAGAGAGAGAGAAAATAAGTATTTTCTCTTTTCAGTCTTATAAATATATTAAGGATCTGTTTGATTGGTTGAAATTTCATATAAAATATCACATTCGAGGAATTCATTTTCTATTTTTGTCTGTTTGATACAAAAATGGAAATGAAGTTCGAATTTCAAAGTATAATTCCTTTAAGCTTGTGTTTTTGCCAATTTCTTGAAAAATATATTTTTATGAGGTACTTAAATTTTTATTTTCCATCTTACATTAAATTGAAAAAAAAAAATTCATCCTTACTAATCAAACGGACCTAGGGTTTAAGTCAAATGAAGAGGGAAAAAAAACAAAAAAACAAACAAACAAACGTTCTTTTCACTCAAGGGTTTAACCGTTTAAGAGCTGCCTGCAATTGAAATTCCAATATTTCACTCTCTCCTCTTCCAAATCGTCTTAAAATCAACTATTTCTCACATGGGTCGCTCTTGAAACAATGAATTTTCCCTCAAAACCTTTCAAATAATCATGTTCAACTACAAGGGTAAACTCTACAATTATATTATCTTCTTAAGAACAAGAAGGAGAAGACGACCCTTTAGCACTTGTTCCCTACCTTTAGAGACCACATCATCGTCTTCAACACCCCAGTTGACTCACAAAGATTTATGCTTTTCTTTAGCAGAGCAGCTCATTAGCCGTGGCTTCTTATCGTCGGCGCAGAAGGTGATTCAGAGGCTCATTTCGAAGTCTTCGGTCTCAGAAGCAATCATGGCTGTTGATTTTGTACGTGTAAGAGGTTTGAAGCTTGATTTAGTTAGTTATGGTTGTCTAATTAGGAAGCTTGTGACTTCTGGTGAAGCTCGAATGGCTGAGGCTTTGTATATAGATTGTATAGTTCATAAAGGTGTTGAACCGCACTGTGCGCTGTTGAATTCTATGATTATTTGTTATTGTAAGCTGGGGAAAATAGATGAAGGACAGTCTTATTTCGACAGGCTGATTGAATTGAAATATAACCCGTGCGTTGGGGCTTGCGATGCTGTAATTAGAGGATTTTGTGAACAAGACAGAGTCTTGGAGGCCTATGATTGCTTTACTAAGGTTAGTGACTTTATGCTAAATTATACCTGTTATAATAGGTTGGTGGATAGGCTGTGTTTTATGGGGTACTTGGATGAGGCGCTTCACGTGTTAGATGTGATGATAGATCAAGGGGTGCCACCAACAGTTCACTTGTGCAAATTGTTGATCTTTGAGTTTTGCAAGCGAGGATGGGTTGAGGTGGCTGAGTCGTTGAGTGTAGAAATGGAGTCCTATGGTCTGTCAATGGACAAAGTTATGTACACTTATCTAATTTATGGGTATTGCAAGAGCAGGAAAATGAACATGGCTATGAGGTTGTTTATGAGAATGCTTAAAGTGGGCTGTGAGCCAGATAACTACACCTATAATACATTGATTCACGGGTTTGTGCACTTGGGTTTGTTTGACAAGGCTTGGGTGTTGCATAACAAGATGGTGAATTGTGGATTGAAACCTAATATAGTAACTTACCAAATCATGATTAGCAAATACTGTAAGGACCAGAAAGTTGATTGTGGCTTGATGCTCTTGAACTACATGCTACTCCAGTGCAATATAACTCCCAATGTGCATTGTTACACTGTCTTAATCAGTGCACTCTGCAAGGAACAAAGGTTTGAGGAAGTAGACAGTTTGTATCACCAGATGCTGGACAGTGGGATTATTCCTGACCATGTGCTTTTCTTCACCCTTGCCAAGAATCATCCTAAAGGGGATGAGGTGCATGTAGCTCTTACAATTTTGCAGGCAATTGCCACAAAGGCATACAAGGTTGAACTTTCAAGTATTTCTAGTTACATGGAACTTAAATCCGATGATGTAATGCTTAAAATTGAGTGTCTGCTGGAGGAAATTGCCAAAAGCCAATCTTGTTTAGCTGATAAAGTATTTAGTATCTACATGATTGCGTTGTGTATGGGTGGGAAACTTGACACTGCTTTGCTCTGTATAGATAAGATGGCAAGTCTAGGTCTCTTGCCTTTACTTTCTGCATATAATTCCTTGATTAAGCGCCTTTTCCAGGATGGATTAGTTGAGGATGCTAAGTCTCTACTTGAAATTATGCAGGATCAGGGTCTGGTTCCAAACCATACAACTTTGTCAATATTAGTTAATGAATTCTGTAAACACGGTGACTTCCCATTAGCCCTTGATATTTTGGACCAAATAGAAGAGAGGGGAATCAAGCCCAATGTTGCTATATATAACTCCATTATTGATTATTTCGGCAGACAGAAAAGGATATTTGAGGCAGAAAAAGTTTTCAAAAGAATGCTTGACTTTGGTGTTGATCCTGATGAAACCATCTTTGTCACAATGATTAATGCTTATTCGAAGAATGGATGGGCAAATGAAGCCTGCAAGCTGTTCGAGAATATGTTAGAGTATGATCTTAGACCAAATTACCGTGCTTATACAGCACTCATTACTGGGCTAGTTAAGAAAAATATGACTGAGAAAGGTTGTGTATACCTTTATAGGATGCTGGAAGAGGGTTTGAAGCCAAATGTTGTTCTTTATACCTCCCTTATCAATCAGTTTTTGAGGAAGAGGGAGTTTGAATATGCCTTTAGATTGGTTGATTTGATGGAGAAAAGTGAGATTGAGAGAGACCTGGTCACATATATTGCATTAGTCAGTGGTGTTTCTAGAAACATTAGGTGCGTTGAAGGAAAATGGTATCTTTCACATGCAAAGTCAAAGAAAGCAAAGGAGCTGATGTTTGATTTACTCCATCAAAGTGCCATTTTACCGAAGGAAAATAGTTTGAAAATTTTGATTCGTTCTCAGGAAGAAATGAAATTCTTTGCGCTGCGATTAATCCAGGAAATTAAACATGTTCCATTCATGCCGAACTTGTACCTATATAATGGCATTGTATCTGGGTTATGTTGGGCAGGGAGGATGCAGGAAGCCTATGTTCATCTTAATAGAATGCAAAGAGAGGGAGTGCAACCTAATCAGGTGACTTTCACGATCCTGATTGATGGCCATATCCAGTTTGGGGAAACTGATCTTGCTGTTGGATTGTTTAATCAAATGAATGCTAGTGGTTTTGAACCAGATCAGTTACTCTATAATACTTTAATAAGAGGCCTTTTTAAGGCTAGAAGGCTATTTGATGCATTATCACTATCCAATGCAATGCAGAAAAGAGGGTTTTCACCTTCGAAATTGTTATACGAAAATCTCCTCAGTTGGTTTTGTGCTAATCAATCAAGTGTTGATGCGTTGAGGATATGTGAAGATATGCTTGCCCATAATTTTGTTCCTTGCAAATATAACCTTCAGTGGTTGATTTCAATTTTATGCAAAGATAACAAGTTGGACGAAGCTTGTATTGTGCGTGACTTGATGCTGAAGAGAAGAAAACTTGAAAGCAATCCTATTCAAAGGTTTATCGAATAGGCATGCCAGACAAACGAACAGTGAGAAAGCTGGGGTTTTGTTCACTATTGCTGTCATCCTTTTTCTTGTTGATTATACGGAGATTATTGGACACAGAGCAATACCTTTAGAAGTTAATCACTTGGTGTCTTCTGGTAATTAGACTTATCTTCATATCGCTTTACTTTATTTTTGTGCTGTCTAATTAATTTATAGTCTTTATAGGCGTGCCTATAATTATTTTTTGGCATGAAAATCCAGGTGCATGCTACCCATTATACTTTATTTTTTTCCAGCTGAATGCTCATATTTTGACCCTTCAATCTGAGCATGCACGGACCGCGATACGACAACATTGATGGTGAGGATATGAAACATATAGTTTAAAGGTAGTTTTAAACAACATTGAATGTCATCTTGTAGCCCATGATAAATTTCATTTAGTGGGGTAGCCATGATATCTTCCTTATTTCTGAAGTGAAAAATCATGTTTCCAGAATGGGTAGTTGCTGATTCTGAGTGTAGAACTTTTTGTGGAATTTTATAAAACCAAAGACACACCAATATTTTCTTGTTTTGAGTTGGTCTCTTCCTTTTAGGTTTAGGTAGCCTCTTTGACTCAATGTTTGTCTACAGTGGAAAGAGCAAATGAACTTTTGCTCTTCTTGACAACCATATATGACCCATGCTTTTTACTTCACTCTCATTATGAAACCTGCTCATAGTTCAATCTTCTCTGTCTGCTCAACCGAATAAAATATCCCTTGTCTGGTCCCATGATGACTTCCATTGAGATTTTTATGCCATTGAATGAATCTTCCGATAATTGCTTTAGATGAGTGTATTAGTCATTCATAATGTTATGAATGCTAAAGTTTACCAAGAAATCCCTTTCTCCTTAATACTAAGGGCATGTTTGATGTTGATTTTATGATAATAGATTTTATGAAAAAGGATTTTTTTGGAGAACGTGTCGTTAAAAGTCAGGAAAAATTATGGGTCCACATACAAAATTATTTTATAGGGAGAATTTGTGGTTGAAAATGATTTGGGGAAAAATGAGTTTTAAAGAATCTATATCAAACAAGGGCTAAATGCAAATTTAGCAAATGCTATTGTTTAAGGTTTTACCCAAAATTATGGTTTCATCCTGTATGCGAAGGCTATAGTCATGAATCTGACATAGTAATGATTAGTAGAAGCCATTTTCTATTTCCACCCTGTCTTCTGGAAGACAATTTCTTGTTCATTTTGGCTATCTTTTCTGGTTTCCTTCAATTGCTATTTACTTTCTCCTAAAGATGCTTATGCGATAATGAAGGAATTTAAAACCTTTTAAGTTGTGCAGACATAATAAACTAATGTCGTTATTTTTTCCTTTTACCTCGTTCAAAAATAGTAAGATATTCTGCGATACTTGTAGACTTTAGTAGTTTATATTTTCCCTTGTCTGGTGATGAATACAGCTCACATAATTTTCTAAATTTCTTTTTGCTTCTCTCTTTCACCATCACAGATATGGGATCAGAAAAAGTTTGTTATCATAGTGGATCATTATATATTCAGTACTGATGTACAAGCAAATCATATTGTGGATATCTTGAGGGAAGGGATTTTATGTACCGAGCAAAATATTAAATACTTCTATGATATTAAAGATCCTGGGAATGCCCAAGAAGCACCCCTGAGGTACTAAATTCAGTTTTCTTTCCCCCGCCCCCCAAAAATCTGTCTCTTTACTTGCATTTTCTTGAATTTGACTTCATTTTGTTAATGAAATGTCGTGTGTTTTAGATGTGGGAAGATCCGATAAAGAAGGCTGAAAGAGGTCTGGATACGACTGAAACTTTTGTATTTTGGAACGTTCACGAGCCTTCTCCTGACAATGTACTTTGATTTCTCTTGGATTTACGTTTGAATTTGTACTTATTTTACTCATCTTTTTTTTCCTTCATTTTGGGCTGAAAATACCTATGATACTTTTGAAGTTGGCCCAGGAAATCTAAAGCTACTTTACACTGCAGACAAAGGAAGCCTCACGTGTTACATAAACAGAAGAAACTCATTAAGTTATTTTGTTGAAGCTTTAATTTAATTGAACATGTCCAAAATGTAATCCTTCCATCTCTGCCCTCGTAGTTGTCTACTTTTCTTCACCAAAATGAGGATAAAAATGCTCTTATTACTTGACAATGTTTTCTCAATGAAATACATTATTTGCATTTTGCTTTGAACATTGTTCCTGGTGTCTGTTGTGAGGAAAAACATAAATTGTTTTACTTGTACTGAGCTATACCAAAAATCTGACAAGAGGGTCCTGGTAAAGCAAATGAGTACCATGGCTTTCTTTGGCACGTAATGCTGATGAGTATGTTATCTAATTCACCCTTGAATGTCGTAGCTTGTACTGAACAATCATATAGTTACTACTCTTGCTATTTTGGTACTGAGATAGTTTTCCAGGTGTTGTTGTTTCTTGTTGAAGCTGTTAATGCCTTTTAAGTTTTGTGTTCTTTTCTTGGTATCTGTATGCCAAAATTATTAGTTATGTTTACAAGTTCATTACATGATTGATAACTATATGGAGTTTTTGCAAATATGCAGAAAGGCATCAGGCTGATCCAAGAAGCTCTATAAACGCTTCCCTCCAATGAACAAACAAAGTGACTGAAGGTAGAGAACTCAAGTGAGGAGTTGTGGTTACCTTTTCTATTACGTAATATGAGGAAAGGCATCTGGGGCTTATACCTTTCTGTGAAAATGGTACATTCCCAATTAAACCGAAGGCCAGGTAAGAAATTTTATCTGTGGTCATTGTACCCTGTCAGATATCGAGGAACTATTTGTTCCATATTTCCCGTATCTTTAAATTTATAGATTAGGTTCGTGAAGTGTAATGGATGAATCTCTTAGTTCTAGTTTCCTTTGACTGTTTTGTGCGACCCAATATTGAATGAAGCACATTATCTGCTTAATGCATGGTTACATCAGGTTCTTGTTTAAAGAAATATACGTTTCTGTAATTATGACTGCCCTTACCATGTCCTTTTTTGAGTTTCTTCCTTTTTTAAGTAACTGATGGAGATCAAGATAGAAATAAATATATAGAGTTATAGTTTAAATAGAAGTTTTAAATTGAGTTCAATTCGAATTATTAGATTAGATAAGATTTGATTTGATATTTTGATAAAGTTCTAAATTAGGTAGAATTTGATTTGATATTGTTTCAGTTTCTTGCTCTATAAATAGAGGGGCTTATTCATTGTAATTCACAACCTGATTATATGAATAAACATTGATTTTACTCTTGCCTCAATTCTTCTCTTCTTTGCACCCTTTTCGAATATCAAATCAAATCAAATTCTACATAATATAGAAATTTATCAAAATATCAAATCTTAACTAATCTAATTAGAATTGAACTCAATTTAAAACTTTTATTTAGCCCTTGTTTGAGTCATATTTTTTCCATCAAAATGCATTCTTAAACAGTGATTTGATCTTATTTCAACCACTAATTCTTGAATAAAATAATATTACACGCAAACTCAAATTTTTTCCTTATTTTTTAACTGCATATTCTCCATCATAACACTATCAAAAAATGCATTTTTTGAAAAAAAAAAAAATGGGGCTCAAACAAGCCCTTAAACTATAACTCTATATTTATTCCTATCTTGATCTCCATCAGTAACACTGTGCTGTGTTACAGTTCTAAGTTTCCCTCCTTTTGCCACGTTTCATTGTATGTGCAACGCACTAGTACAAAAAAAAAAAAGGCCTGAGCTTTTTGAAATTTTAATCTTATGTCAAAAATCCTAAATACCCTTGTGTCATCTTCTTCTACCTCACCACCCTAAAGCCCCAACACATTCAGCTTTCNCCCCCCCCCCCCCCACCCCCCCGGGCACCCCTGTGTTCACGGTCCCTTCGCCATCTTCATCCTCTTCTCTGTCATTTCTTCTTCAATTCTCCCCTCAACGCGTCCATGCCCTTTACGTCCTTGCCCTCTTCCCTGCTTCCAGTACCTTCACCGTTGATGGTCTTGAAGTTGGGAACTTCATGGAAGAGACTGAGAATGGATGAGTTTGGGGGCTTCATGTTGGGTTGGCGATGAAAGGCCTAGAAACAGACCAGGTTGAGGTCAATTTTGACTCGGTTATGGTTGATTTGATTACTTTCAAAAAGAAGGCCTCTACAATAAGGTTATTTATTAGAGTTTACATAAAAAGCCTTTTAACTGAAAAATTAGGAAGGTAGGCTATTTGGGCTATGCATGTCATAGAAGGCTGTTTTGAAATTTTCATCTAAATTTTACTCTTCAAGTTCGTGTAGTGCATCTTCTCGCTCTAGATATATTACTTGGCCTCTTTTTTCGTTTTATCAATTATTACACAAACACGAATAGGTGTTTACCAGAGATGAGGTTGATGGCTTAACTATTGTGTGGTTAGGAGCAGTTGCAAAACAATCATGTCTGTAACAGAAATGACAAGTGTTCATTTTCGTTCACAAAATTAAGGACAGTTGATTATCCACCTATGGCTTTGTAAAGGTTGCGACGTGTATACAGACTTGGTTATGATGTCCAGGATGTGATAGAACCGATATAAATCCTGTCATAGGTAGATGATATCCATTAGACATAATGCTACACCGCTAAAAATAGATATAGTATCAAACATTGCAATAATTCAGGATGTGATAGAAGTGATATACATCCTGTCATAGATGGTTGATATCCATTAAACACAAAGCTACACGGCTACAAATAGTTGCATCATTGGACTACAATCACAGATCAGATTGCAACACGAGGGAGAGGTAGACCCAAATTAGCATGACATGTTGTGGTTGCCATCCCCAAATTTATTAGGAATAAGACTTGGTTTCTTCTTGTTGTTTAAAAAGATACTCACGGTTACAGGTATACTAGTCATCTCACATACGAAAATTTTGAATTCTTATAAAATTGATACCCTGATTATATCCTGGGGATGCTCATATTTCTGCCAGTCTTCAAGTTTTGAATCTATATAAAGTAATGTGAGCATGATGAAATGCTTGTATAGGGACTTAGTCCTCAGTTCAGAATATTGAAGCTTGTGCGAGTGTGGGTGTGGGTGTTAGCGCGAGTGTTGAAACAGGAGAGTGTCAACAACTTAGAATTTAAGGCGTGAGAGTGTCTTTATAGCATCTAATGAAAAAATTATCCAACTGTATGAAACTAAAATTTTCAATCTAAGATCAATTTCTTCCCGATAGTGACGGTTAGGGAAAATAGAAGAACAATAAAAGTTTTAGTTGAAGAGAGCTTTAAATGTACTTTGTGGTATTGGTCCCACATTGATTTAATGGATGATTGAGTCAATGATAGCTCGAGTATATAGAAGACACAGAAACTGACAAATCCAAACTGTAAAGTCTCACAACTTCTAACAAGCAAGTCTGGGAGTAGATTAGTCATTAGGAATAATATACTGCAGCAACTGTCGTGTGAATTGGTGCTGTAACATGTTTCATAGATCAAATTTCTTGAGGTCACAGACACGTGTCAGTGGGTGCAAGCTATTTTACTAAGTGTGAATTTGCCACCATATTTTTGAGAATTGGAAGTTTGAGACAAGGGCAAGGTGAATATGTGACCAAGATATTGCATGATTGTTATTGTAGGGTTGCTGTTTATGCTCATCTTCTATTTGTTTATATTTTCTAAGAATGATAATATTGTGCCCATGGGAGCTTGTAAGCCTGTGCATCAGTCTTATTCTCGGGAATTTTTTAAATTTGATTTATTATGTGTTTGCTTGGTCATGCTTTTAAGTGTTTATAAGTTGTGTGTCCTATGGAATGTGTAGATAATAAGTGGGTAATAAGTTGTCGAACTTTTCAAATTGCTGCGTAAATTGCTTCATTGCTGGTTCTAGCCTTATTTTGGATCTGGAAGGTTGTTTAATTAGTTTAGCCCATGGGAAGAAGAAAAAAGCAAGCAGTTATCAAAATCCTAGTCTATGTAGTACTTGATTCCTTGTTGGTTGGTCGAATTCCAAGAAAACCGCACAATTAAAAACAATGAAATGTCCGAAATTGAGATTTATAGGATAGATAATCTAAGGCTTTGTTGTTATCAACCTAGGGATTAGACAGAATGCATCCTAAAACAGTATAAAAATATCTTTCGGGAGCTCTGATACTGTTGATGACCATTGAGAACTTGCTCATTATACTTTATGAATATGGATTACTATGTGTGGCTATAATATTGCTTGATATTGTGGTTGCTTTTGCCATTCTAATATTTTTGGAACTGCCCTTTTGTTTGAGATGACAATTTTATATTCTATATGAACTTTACTTTTAGGTCCCTTCAAAGAATTTTTGTCAATATAACATAAATGTACGAGGCTGCTGACCTGAGTAAAGCATGAAAAGAATCTTCATCTGGCTCTTCTCAGATTAATTTTGATACTTGAGCTTACACTCAGTAGACGACTCTTAACTTTTGAAGATATCCATGCTCCTTGTAAATGATATTTCAGCGAAAGTTCTTTTCTTGCCTCTCCTATTTATTAGTAATAAACACTGTCCTGTCCAGAATCCTATATTATATGGCTTCTTTTCTGATCATGATCTACACTTAAGGCAGGATAACATTGTTTATAATTGAGTTTAGATAATTCATTATAGCCTGCTCTGCAATAAAATCACCTACTATCATGTTTTCTTGTTACTTTGTACATTTAACATTTACAAAGATTTTGTACTTCTCAGCGTGACTTAAGGATTCTAACGTATGCAGATTGGCTGTTGCTGCAATTACATATCTGCTTGGCATATTTGTCATTGGGAATAAATGTACGTGTTCGAAAATCTTTGTTCCGGAAGTTGCTGGTGCCTGGTTATCTTGGATTGAATGCAGATCACTAAAACTTCCATCAATAACGAGCAGCATGAGCATGGATTTGTTGGCAACATTGTGAGATGTACTCGCTCAAGTGGATACCGTTAATCGTTTTCTTGCATCATAGAAGAGTGAGAAACTTGTTTGAGGAATTGCTGCTAGCAACACTGTTCTCCTTGAGAAGCTGATTGATTCTTAAATTGATTACAAACTGGATTCATGAAAAGCTTTGATCAATATTCAGGAATAAGGTATTGACATCTCAGCGCCGTTGTTTTA
The DNA here is from genome assembly GCA_903798345.1 of Fraxinus anomala. NCBI lineage: Eukaryota > Viridiplantae > Streptophyta > Magnoliopsida > Lamiales > Oleaceae > Fraxinus > Fraxinus anomala. The sequence goes on from CAIGRN010126527.1 coordinate 30,948, forward strand.
TACATTTTTGGACAGTTGATAAATACTATGAAGTTTTCGCTTTCTTGGATTACAAGTGCCTTCAGTGGAAAGAAAGGAAATGAAAAATTCAATAATCACAAAATCAGCTGTAAATTGGTAATACTCGGTTCTGTATGAACTAATAGGTTTTTATTCCATTCTATTCACGTGCAATTATCTAATGGTGAAGAGGAAGAAGTATACTTTTTTGTGATGTTAATGCCAAAAATTATGTCGGAGATGTCACTTGGCAATTTAGTGAGGGGACTGAAACAGTAATCTACTGATATGTTACCAGTGCCGACACGTCGGAGATGTCACTTGGCACATTACCCATTTTTTTTAACTGGACATGTTGGCAATGCATAATTCAATACGTCAACAATAATACAAAAAAAAATTTAAAAAAGTTAACAAGGCAACAATACTCAACAATGAGTTGACATGACAATCACAATTTAGTAAGCCGACAAACAATAATAATTCAATAGTATCATTTTGATATAAACTTAATTAATACATCAAAAAATAAAAAATAAAAAAATGACCGCAAGCATAATACTTGTAAATGTGTCCATGTGATGCAACGACTTGAAATCGTGTATGAAACAAGTTGTGGTTCCTGTAACTAAAAATGATTTTGAGCAAAAAATGAGTTAAAAATGTGAAACCAAACAAGGGCTAGAATTAGCATGCTGTGACAAAATTTTGTTATCTTTATCAAATTTTGTTGTAGATCTGTAGATGGATCAAAAAGAGTAAGAAAAAAACAAACATTCTAAGTAATTTGGACCGTTTCCATCTTTCGGATTGATTGTGTGTGGTTATGACTCTGTTTGACGCAGTTAAAAAAATTGATTAATATTTAAGTCAAAATCAATAATTTTATCACACAATTTATAAGACACTTAACTTTTCAACTATACATTTTATTAACTTTTATCAAAATCTGTTAATAAACTAATTTTTATTCAAACCAAATAGGGAGCATAATAAAAAATAAAGAACGAACGTGTTTGATTTTAGAACTAAGAGACCAAGATGAGGAAATCAAATTTTATTTATTGGATAAAACAGGAAATTATACATTATAACGAATCCATGCAAGGAAGAAAATAATAAAGAATACAACATACAATTGAAAAGTGATTCACAATTGAACTATTAGAGTCCGGCGGTGAATGGCACATTGGTTGCCGGCAACCATGAACGCCCAGCAATAAAATTCGCCGCTGTGAACCTCGACGCCTCAGTCAGACTCGTTATAACACGGTAGCCCCGCCACCTGACTCGCCGTCCGGTGGCAGAACCAGGGCCGGAGTTCCTATATTCCCCATAATACAATGTATTCAGAGCAAAATTACCATCCCACTCCAGCCACCCCGCTGGATCCACCAATGAATCCATGTACGTTTGAAGAAAAACTGTACGTGAATATTGCTTCCAGGGCCTTCCCAGGAACGTCCTGAATGAACTCAACACCGGCCGGAGATCAGCCGCAGCCATTACGCGTGAATTATGGATTGAAATTCCGGTGTTCTGGTTTGGATCAGTCCGGCCTTGTGCTGTAATGACGTTTTTCTGTTTATCGATAGGCCTTCTTGCATAAATCACGCAGCTCTGGAGAACTGCTGCTGCATTTCCGAAGATGAAATCTACTGTTCCGTATATGTAACATTCTTTGTAGAATTGGCGTTGAGAGTGGACGTAAAGAGTGTCTTGGTATCCTTCGAAGCTGCAGCGGTAAAAGACGGAGAGGTCGGAGCCGGAGCGGAGTGCCACCGCTTGGTAGTTCTGCGGACCTGCAGTATTCCTGAAGGTGATGCCACGAGCAATGAATCCTTCGCCGGTGACAGCTGAGGAGCCATGAATGAGAATTGGTCATGATTCATCAAATGCATGACTATACATGAAATTTAAAATTATTGATTTGTGACAGATACGAAAATTGACTTTCAATTTTTCTTTGTGCTTTTAGAGATTAAAGAATATCAATGCGATTGAAATTGAAACATTATAATATCCATCAATCAGCATCATGACAGGTTAAAATTGAAAAGTTCTGATAATTGAATAAACTGATATCTCAAGACCTTATGAAAGAAATTATCAAAGCAAGTTATATGTAGGTGTGTTCGTGTCGGATTGGTGGCCGGGGGAGGGAGGGGGTATTGAACCCGATAAGGGTCCTAAATACAAGTTTCTGAGTATAGTGAAAGTACAACCTAAATAAATAACTTCATCATTTCTTCAACACTTCAAGCTTTTAGATATGGAAGTTGAACATAGAGTGGGGGTGGGGTGGATGAGAATCGGAACTTACAGACGGTTGCCGAATTGAAGGTGGTGGAGCCTCCTCCAACACTTCTGCTACCAGTAATAATAGTGTATTTCATTCCATCACCTACCAGCATGATATTCTTCAATTTGTTTCCAATATCTAAATTCTCCCGGTAAACACCTTGTTTCATATGTATAATGAATCTTCCGTCACTCCTCCTTGCTGCAGCATCAAGGGCAGCCTTAATGGTCCGGTAATTCCCAGACCCGTCCTGAGCCACCACGAGGTTCGGCCTAATGGACGACGTTTGCAACAGCTTCCTGTCTCCTGGTGAAACCCAACTAGGAAACCCATGATACGTTTCTTTGACATTACTACCATTATTTCCAAGAGCCAAAGTGTTGCATATCAATTGTGACACATTATTCGACGTCAAAGGCAGCATAAAATCCGACACACCGAGTTCCCTAAACCCCGTTCGACAAGTCTCAAGGTTTGTCAATGCGGTACTGAGCCATGTTTGAGCATCAAAATCAGTACATTTGGTGTTAGGTTCTATGGTTTTGTTAAGTTGCTCGATGGTGCTTTCATATAGCTTCAAACAATCAGCCCAAGCAGCTTTTTCGCGGTCGTTTCTGCACTTGACCCCAAGTTCTTTAGTATGAACCTCAGCTTTGATTGCACGTTCCATGGCTAATTCGATAGCCATTTTTCTGAAATCGGATTTTTGTTTAGGTACAAAATGGCGTGGACCGTGGTTCAAGAAATATTTGCATGGTTTGGGGTACGGGGTTTTGTTACACCACTCGTTTATGCCATCGGAGGGGATTCCCGAGACGGGGACGAGAAGGAAGAAGGAGAAGGAAATCAAGAATATGAAGAATTGAAGCTTGATGGCCATTTTTGATAGTATGTTAGGTTGTGGGTTGCAATTACCATGATAATGTTTCTTTATAAAGTAGAAAAAAAGGTTGGCCAGGTCCTATTGTAGTTGGGAAATTACATAGTTGACTAATTCCGAGTCCACTGTATTTATTTACTTCTCCATAAACTATGATAATAATGTCAGCCAATAGAATACGACTTCATTAAAACAAAGAAAATGAAACGTGAGACATTTTCACCAACTCTATTGAATTGTTGAGAATGCATGAATAGGATATAAACGCATCACCTGTATGATGTATTTTCTGTCATTATTGAGTCCAAAATTAATGAAAAATTGTCAAGTGTTGTTATATGAAAACTCTGTCAATTTTTTCTGTACCTATCGCATAACTGAATATTTCAAATAGGGTACGGAAAGTAGGGCCTTCAATCAATGGAACAGTGTGAAGGGTAAAAATTTCAGTTCCTTTAAATATGAAAACAAGAATTAACTATGGAATAGTGTGAAAGCCATTAACATCAAATTCGAACTTTCTTCTTGTATGCAAAGGGTAAAAATATTATGTCGATTAGATGTGAAAATAAGAATTAATACATAAAGATTCTGTCTAGTGCTCTTAATAAACTTCACAGTTTAATATGAAATCAAACCTCATGACTAAATGTTGTTTCAGAATATCTCAAATGAATAATTTGATCCGTCTAATATTTAAATTCTAATAGTGGTGTTTCAAATGGACCACCATCTTACATGACCATTTAACTAAACGGTTAGTTAGTTAATATAAAAACAATGATCTATTAAGGGTGTGATGAATGTTATTAAAATTGAGTTTTTAGATTAAAACCTCGGTTTCAATGAATATAAATTAAGAAAATTCAAAATTTAGTATTCAACTCCAATAATTAGATCATGTCTAGTCGACCCAAGACCACTTAATCTAATTATTAGTCTTTACTTTTTCCACTAAAAACAAAAGATTAAACTCTCGGAATATATAAGATCACAGAAGCCAATAAATCTGTAATACTTTCATCTAACATGTTGTATTTGTATTTTATCCCCATCCGATATTCGATAATTAGATACGAGCATAAATGATCATTTTGCTCCTCTAATTATACTCATTAACTTAATTATCATTTTCTTCAACGATCATGTGAATAAATCACAGATGTCGAAGTTTAGTCGTCGCTAAACATTGAGCTCAAATTTTAACCGTTCAATATAAAATATTTAAGTAGTCACTCTACTCATGTTTCAGGACGATGGTTCCCAACACGAATTCATGTTCTCTACTTCTCAAGTTCTCAATTCACCGAGATATTTGATCAACCAAATTGATCTCACACATTGGTGAATCAAAGAACCATTAAAATGAGAAAAATGTATACATAATCATGTCAAGGGAATTAGATGAAATACATGCGATCAAGTGGAATTTAATTCTTCGCACTGTCATGCTATAGAATTAAACTCGACACGTGATCCGTTCAATACACTCCAAGTGTGCTAAACGTTTAACAATTTCTGTGATAGGGATAAAGTACAAAATGCCAATCCCTATATATTGGTTGTGAACAAATTATTTATGATTAAAATATAAGTCGTGTCACATTGTACTTCTCAACTCAAGTACCCAAATTATATTATCACAAGCGGTCATAGGCACTTTAATTTGCATGCTCAATAATAAATAAATACAATAATAAATATTATTTATTATAAATTATTATTTTATCATGGCGAAATATACCATACGGGCACACAACCCAACAGAGAAATGGACAGTATTGATGATCGAAATTTTTGCTTTTATGACAATATTGTTTAACTTTGTACAATATTATGTACCAATAGGAACATGGTCGTAAAGAGGTTAAATGAAGCATGTCGATTTTTTTATTTTTAGTTTTTTCCTGATATATACATTAATACATGTTGGATTTGAGTTTTAAAAAGTGTCATATTGGTTTAGTTAGGTATATCCTCTTTCTCATTTGTTATAAACTTAATCATTAATTTGCATATTCAATTGTAATGTTTAGCTCTTCAATGATTTACTAGTGGAATAGTTATAATGGAAATTTCACCAACTACCCTAAAAATAAAAAATTCATTTTTTACATTACGATAATTTTTAACTAGATTTACTGCAATATAAGTAGTATAAACAAAAATGACAAATTATAATTAGCATCTTTATCGAGAGACATAAAATTGAAAATGTGAAAGTTGATCTTACATGTATAGTAGCATTAAAGCATTACATAGAATGGGTGAAATGTATATTGATTATCGAAATTGAAGGTAATTGTGAATAAAAATCAGGCTAAAATGCACAATATATTTACAAATATATAAATTCACAAACCAAGATTTGCTGATTCAGATTTGAAAAACATAACAAAGAGTGTTTAGATAAAAATTACGTGATGAAAATGTTATCTGTAACTTGAGACGACGGGAATCTACAAAATATCTCAACCCGTAATCAAGAACAAAGGTCATTGGCTAAAAAATGGATTTATGAAACGTGAACAAAAGGATCAACGATTATCTATTACGGCAATCGATAAGAGAATAGCAACATTGCAAAAAAATCTCAATTTGAATTTGAATTTCCATATTTCCATGCCAAACGTTTTGATTTTGTTGGATGATTTCAGTTACAGACACCAAAAGGGAAAGTTTAATGTACAATATTGGTGTTAATATGATAATAAGTAGTATTTTTAATTTAAAAATATATGTAATGGTATTTAATGAATATCTTTATATTTTTAAGGTAGATATAAATTTTTCCGATAATTATAAATTATTGATTAAACTAAAATTAAACGTGATCCAGTTAAATAATTTTATATTAGATTTCATTAAAGATAAGGGACATGCCATAAAATTTATAAGATGAATTAAAATAACTAAACATGCTATAAGATGACAAAGTTGATTTTTTTCTTTTTATTATCAAATTTAAGGATTAATGATATTTGATTATATTCACACCACATTTTAATTGCATGAAATATTCTTAATTTTTACTAATGGTTATAATGATGTTCACAACTTTTTAATCATATTTTATCATCTATCTTATATTAAATTAACACATCATGTCCCTAATTAATGTTTTCGTACAAAAACGTTATTAACGTGCTTTAAAATAAATGATAAATATTTAATTCAATTATTTATTTTTATTCTTATCTCTCTTTCTTTTAAAGGGGATCAAAGTATTTCACCTCCCCTAAAAGAAGGTTCAAACCAAAGTCATTAGCCCAGTGAGGTTCGCTCTTATCAATTGATCTTGGCCTTGCACTTCTATATTTCGTGTTTCTTTATTTATTAAAAATACGATAGATAAACAAGTCTTTTTACTTTCTCTTAACGTAATTTTTGAACGAAAACAGTCGTAAAAAATAAGTTGTACTAATTAATAAAAAGTTGAACATAATAATTAGATTTAAAAAGTTGAGAAACTTAATGTCACAATGATTAAATGCTAGGAACCTTTCGTATAATTAAATGTAGTGGACTTATAAAAAAAATAGCTTCTTGCACGATTGAAAAAATTTAAATAATTATTAGTGTACAATATAATTTCTCTTCTCCAAAAAGGAGAAATTGGGATTGGACACCCCAACATTTCACATGGTTTGATCAAAAGTAAGAATTTGAGTCCCCAACGTATTTAAATTTATGAATCTACGAATCTAGGTCACCACATGATCAAAATTGTCAATGTGGATAACAAAATTGAACTTGACTTTTAGATGACTTAAAGTTAAATGACAAAAATATCAAACGACTCATTCTCTTCAATTCAACTGAAAGTCGCATACAATTTTAATGTTCAAATTATTGGTTTTGATAACGTGCAAATCCTAATTCACGTATTGGATTTTGTTTTCGAATGTTGGAGATTCATAGCCACAATACATTACACGAAAGGTTGGGAGCCCAATCCTAATTCTTCCTTGAAAATAAGATTTCTTATTTTCTTTATCTTATTTTCTTTATTTCTATTTCTAGTTTCTATTTAGTTGACAAAGCTATAGTCTTCTAAGGATGGCAAAATATTTTGCCTACACTACATTATCCAGATTTTCAGGACGAGGAACATGGTCCCCATCCAATATCACCAATATTCAATTTTAATTTAATGCTTTTAAATTTAAATAATGTTTTAAGAAATAAATAAATAAAACTAAATGGGGAAACATGATGTGCTATAAAACATGATGGTATTCAATTCTAATATAAAAAATCTTCAAACAAAAATGAAGCAATTAACAAAAATAATCACATTATGAAGGCACATACTCTTGATGAGTATTTAGACATAATAAATTATAAAATCTCATAAAAGGTTCAGGTACCCGATATATTGAAAATTGAGATATATCAATAAGTTATGTCATTATGGAAAAAGAAATAGAATCGAAAAGAAAAACTTGTTACCGCTTCATATTATGAATAACGAGGATATCGAAATAATGTTTTTTTTTTTTTAAGTATATCGATCTAAGATATGATTGACCAAATAAATTGACACAATCCTAACTAATTGAATTTATTGGAGAAACCTGAAGTCTCTAGATCTACAGTCCTAACACATAAATGTTTATACTTATGCAAAATGAAAATGAAAAAAGTAAAGCCGTAATATGAAATGTACGACTATTTACATAATGAATTTCGCGAAAACCTATGTAAATAGATAAATTATCACGTGGTGAATGTAGTCACAAGTCTCTATTTTATTAGTCTAATAATGCGTAGAATTTGATATGCATATAATAAATTTGATTAGAGTCAACTCATCTGACTTGACTATTAATATTACCTCGAAATATTTAATATGCTTGAAGCAAATAATTCAAATAATATTATCATGAGGGGGATTAGATACACGTTGTACTCTTTTTTCTTGACCAATATTTTGTCCCATTAAAATTTCATGACAAGATTTCTAATAAGACAATTTTTGTAGCATACTCAAAAGAATAATGTACTCTTTTTTCCTTCATTAGGATTTTCCAACATGATTTTTTCTAATAATTTTAACGAAACATATTTTTTGTATAATGAATGTTTATAATATATATAACATTTACCTTTAAAATCTCATATATGTATTAGATTCTCCAAGAGATCAACAAAAGCTGTTTTTTGAATCATCATGTTACTACATCATCAAAGGTTGATAAAAATTTCGTATGAAGATGGTGTCATTTGAAAATTATACAAGACAATGAGACGCACTTCACCAAAATTGCAATATTGAAGATATTGACGTACAAGACAAAGATTAATTAATACAAAATTGAAATAAGAGGGAGTAACTGTACCTTTTTTCCTTTGATCAAGTTTTGTCATATTGAATTTTCTGACAAGATTTTTACAAGATATATATTTTGTAATGTATCATTCAAGGGGGAGTGTTGTAAATGGTAAGTTATTAATGAATAATAATTGTACTCTTATAGTCTTAAAAATTATAATCATTGCATCCATAATCCTTCTTTATACATAGAGACTTTGGTTCTTAATAAAACGCACACAAATTCATTAACTTCTCCACTCTCTCTAACTTACGACAAACCTCGTATTATATTTAGCCCACCCACCCTCTACTTGATTTCTGTCAATTTTAAGCTTATTACACATGGGCTTTGCTATGGTATTGTGGGACCCCCCCCTAAAAGTGGGGTTTCTGTCGGGGGTGGTCACCCCCCCTGGTCCTTTAGCAAAATTCATTACACATAGCCCGTTAACTCTACCCCATTGGACCCTACCGACAACACGTCATCTCTCTTCTCATAATTAGGCCCACTGCTACCTACAGCCATACGAATTCATTATTCGTATTCAATTGTGCTACACAAACAATCTCTCTCAGAGACAAGTTCAAAAACAGGAGAGACACGTGTCGACACATGATTAAATAATTTTAAAAAAATAAAAACACAATATCCAATTACTATCGAATTATGCTAGAGGTACATTATCCTTCCCATAATCATTTATATAAGGGCCACGGGCCCTGACGCTCATTCAATAGGGGCACCACTTAACCCTTATGTGTACCCCTAACATAATCCATTACTATCTCTTCACATTATCCTGTCCCTCAATCCCTGTACTTTAGCCTGTCGAAAGAGCATTACTCATTCAGTCATTCGTTTTTTATGTTGGTAACTTTATTTTTGGAAAAAGATGAATGGCCAGGGCCCTGGCCATGTAGCATAGTCCTTTTCCATCTTCCCGGCTTCTCGTCTTCCCACTTCGAGGCTACGTCCAGCGTAGGCGACTCCAAAACCAGGTAATGGTTTTTCTTATTTTCTCTTTCTAGCTGCAATTTCAGTTTTGTTCCTTTACAATATCTATTTTAAATGCTTTTAAGGGTTTTATTGCTGCAATTTGAATTTATTTTACGATGATGTATTTTATATTAAAATGTTGCTGAAATTTAACTTACTGGTCAAATATGGATCTTGAAAATCAGTACAAATTAGATTAGGATTTATTGTTTTGAAAATTAATTTACTGTTTAGGTTTTTAATTAACAGATTAAGGTCTTGATTATGAAAGTTTGGAAGTCGCCTTAGGCTTTGAGTCGATTATAATTAATTAAAACTGTAAACGAAATTTGTGACAAAATTGACAAAAATATGCAATAAGTGAAAAAGAAATTAATAGTAATTTTAGAACTAGTTTCAATTTAGTTGGAGTTTCAAAACTAGTATCCTCGACCAATTAGTAATTTTATTGAGAACGACGAAGAAGCATGAAAAATGGAATATAACGGAAAAATCTCCTTTTATTAGTTAATATTTTATTACTGTAAATCTAAAAATAATATATTTCATTTTGAATCTATTGAATTCGGAGAAAAGTGAATGTAAGAACAAATTCATTTTGTTAAGTTTACGAGTATTTAGAGAGAATATAACATTTTTGCGAGTAGGTTTGTTTTGATCCAACTCGATCATGAAGCCATTTCCTTCTAATAAATATAGTTTTCTTTCACAATTTACACTACGAAAGAGGTCTTTCTAATAAATTATATGCAGCGATTTTCTTTTTATCTAACTTGAAATGCCTTCTAAAATGTTGCCCTTAATTTTTTACCTTAAAATCTAACGTGTCATTTGAAAAACTAAAAAGAATAAGTGCTTGTGTGAAAAAGCTTCACTAAAATTTCAACTTAAACCACATATTTAAAGAAAATCACAATTTTTATCGACTTTCAACCACACGACTCAGGGGCGGAGCCAAATGAGGTACTGAACGTCTGGACCCAACCCCATGGCCCAGATTTTTTTTAGGTAATATTCTAACTTTCAGCCCAAGAGATGAGTGAAGCCCAATCCAAAAAAAATTAAAAACAACAGGACCAAAGCAAGGCAGCTCCATCCGGCACGGCATCCAGCCTCCATTTCAATTCATTTTCCTCCTGGCTCCACACCGCCTCTGCGTCTCCTCCAGGCTTCAGCCTCCATTTCAGTTCAAAAAATTAGGGTCGCAGCTCGGCACTCGGCATTCGGCATTCGGCAGCAGTAATCTACTGTAAGTCTGTAGCAGTTTTATTTCTCTTTGATCTATATTTTGTGTACGAAGAAACCGGCTGTTGGTAAATATGGTAATGGTCTTGACTCTTGAGAAGAGGGAGAGAGGTGGGTTCTTCTCGGATTCACAGTCCCGAGCTGATGAATCTGATAACTGGGCTCGAAATAAGGCTTTCGTGCCCTCTGAGTCTCGGAAATATGAGAAAACAGGGGGATTTGGATTAGAATCGAATGGTGGAGCATTTGATAGTTTGAGAGAGAGAAGAGGGAGTTTTGAGGATGATGCGGATTCTGAGACTTTGGTGTCATTTGGACAAACTCGAGTCATTCACAATTGCAATTATCTTCCTCAGAATCTCAGATAATAAGATAATACAGGATATTTTAAACTGGAATAGATCTAACCAACCAAGAGTGCTAGATAGGTTACAATGATAAAGAGTAGCCTTGATAATCAGAGGTTGTAGATAAATTTTGTACAACTGTTGTTTGACAGATTTAGATAGGGTATTTCAGAAGGCACGAAGTTCAAATCTGTTTAATTTATTAACAATGATATATTGATTGGAACGAATTGCCATAACAATCAGTCTTTGAGATAGTGTCATCCACCCAAATATCATTCTTACGATTCTAATTTTAAGCATTATGAGACCTTGTAATATTGAAACAACCTTCTTATCTTTAGGAAAGTCATTGACTTTCAAGTACATGGCCGCTGGAAATGAGGAGGAGAATATCTCATCATGAAATCCATAACAAGAAACTCGACGTTCAACATTGATAAATTGTGCCCACACTGAGTTACTTTCCTTGCTCCACCTCTGCCACACGTTACATCAATTTTAATCAAGAGCTTTGTCAGGCGATCCCTAAATTCACCACTTGCATATCATTATTTATTGTAAAATTGTTACTTCTTTGTCTAATATTTTAACATTTTGTCTAGTTGACAAGAAATTCACAAACAATAATATAGGCGCCAAAATAATAGTTAGTTTTTTAAATTCAGTTACAATTAATTTTAAATACAGACACCCTAAAAAAAATCGGAACTATTTAATTTAAATAAATGAATGTGACTAGCATGTAAGTTTAAATGTGCCATTTAGTAATCAGGTTTTCACTTTTCATTCACATATTTGGATTGTAAAAGCTTTGCCGTTGCAACTCCTCCAGTTACTGATTTGATCCAAACAGAGAAAAGTAGACGGCAGAGGCCGAGAGAGACTAAAAAGTTTTTACTGTAAAAAAAAATAAAAAGAGAGAGAGAGAATGAGCCAGAGAAAATCCATTAGCGGAAGGCCATCGGGAACTGATGGCTCTGATTTCTCCTACCGCATGGTCGTCGACTCTAGTATGCTTTCCTTCTCCTTTCTTTCGATTTTCTCCCTGAATTAGGGTTTTATTGATTGGATTGCTTAATTTCTAATTTTGGGATTTTTTTTGCTCTAAGGATATCAAAGGGTTGCTCAAGGCAAATCCCGTCTCTCAGCTCTGATTTTCACTCAGGTATACTTGATTAATTGCAATTTCTCATTAGAAAAGATCTATATTTATAAATGTTTCTCTATAATTAACTTTTGATTAAAAAACCATAGGATTCTTGGGAGAGAATTGAAGAGAAAATAAGATGGGAAATTGCTAACGGAGATTAAACAATAGCAAAGAAATATTATTTTATTCCCTTTTGTTTTTGTCTAATTTTGGGAAGTAAATTTATTTTAGAAATTGGTTTAGATAAGTTGGTTTTTACCAACTTTGACCAATTATTTTAGATGGACCCATTTGTAGATTGCAGGAGTTTGAAGGCCTAACATGTTCTACTTTGTGATGTGATTATTGTAGTTTATTTGGTTTCTCAAACCAATTTCGGGTGAATGAGAAATTAAGGTCCAAAGTTATCCTATTGGACTTGAAAATTGTTGGAATTAGAATATGATGGAATATTCGATTAATCCGAATGAGAAATATGGTGTAATATTCTAGAATCTATTAGATTGAAAAGTCGTGTCTTTTGGATGAATAATCATGACTTTTGGATTTGTCTTTTCATGTAGGGACAAATTCTAATGCTCTGTCCTTTTTAACAATTGTTTCTTTTCAAGAAACAACCATTCAACAATTATACATAGCAGATCATCAGTTCACTATGAGTAACATTTTCCCTTGCTCTATGCGATCTTTTGCATTTAAGTATAAAATGTATATGCTACATAATTTGAGTCCTTTCATGAAGAGAGTTCAAAACATTAATAGGTTCATTTGTCTACGGGACGTGGTCTTTTTATTTTGGAAGACAAGTGCCAGAAACCTTTAGCACCTATGAGGGCATTATTGTCTTAAGGGAAAAGTCCAAACTCTTACATCGAGTGTAATATTTTTCTGCATCATCTTTTTCCTACATTTCTATTAAGTCGAAGTTTTGTCCGGTTTTCTACATATAAAAGGTAAGTAGTTGGAACATAATTTTTGCACAAATTGTACCAACAATTATTATGAAAAATCAGAGTTCATAGTTCATACATTGATTCACGAATTTAGCTGTTGTCACTAACGTCCTCCTCTGTCGGCTATAAAATTAATCAAGCGTTATTATATCGTAATATGCAGCCATACTCCATTTTATTATCAAGTGGTAGTGCCCTAGTAAATATGTAAAATTAAGCAAATAACACATTTTTCTTCTTTCTTACCCGCTGAGCTGTATTGACTGACCTTATTAGTGCTCACTAAATTCTGGAATAGAGTACTAAATAACTTCCTGTGTAATAGTAAAGTCTGGAACTATAATAGATTCTGATTGTGGTCGTTATATTAAATGGTTTTCGTTTTGATCTACATTTTGTGTAATTTGTTGCAGGCTTTTATTCGAATTCTGGAAGCAGCAATTCTATTTTTGTCTACTCCAAAGGGGGAACCTCTTAATAGATTTTGTGTTTCTTCTAGCATTATTAGCTTCATCTCTCTCTTAATAGGAGAATTAGGTATGCAATTACCATCCCTATTTACATATATATAATTGTTTTTGGCAAATAGTGGGACTGTAGAAATATTTTTGATTTAATTTTTATTTTGCAGGTCGAAAGCGCAGCCGTAGTACCTTGCTGAAGCTGTACTTGTTTGGGTCATCAATTGCCACTGTGATCTCAGTGGCTTTTCTCATCAAGAGTGAAAAACTATTTGAGGTAAAATAATTCAGAGTTTTCTTCAATCATGTGCATGTTTGGCTTATATTATAATTTGAAGTCAAAATCAAACAGAAATTTTAATCACATATTCACAATTACTACCCACTTATTAATCCTCACATTTTGTGGGACCCACTGCTCATTTTCATTATAATTTCTCCCAAACAAGCACCATTGATGGGGTATTAATTGTAGTTCTAGAATACGAGGCTTTTGATCTCACTGTAAATTAGAATGGGGAAGACGATGCTAGTTATTATACAAAAGGGAAGCACCATTCTTCAAGTTTCTAAATGAATAATCTGTTCAAATTGAAAATTGTTCCTAGAAGAAGTAAAAAACAATAGGAACGTTGAAGTGTAGAGAGGTTTCTTTTTTGAGTTAGACTTGTTGCTAGAGATAAATGTTCTTTTAGGGTTTTGGACTATTTACATATTTCCCACTTGGTTGAATCTGGAAGGGTTCAAACTGCAAGAACATTTATTATCCCATTGAACCTTCTCCATATTGATTCTGTAACACTAATGCGAAACCTTACGGATAAATTGTCCTTATTTAAAGCTGGAGACTGTTTTGATCCTACTTCCTTTCGCTTTGTACATCTTAGGTTAGTCTTGGCTTTAAATGAACTGTGAGATGTTTACATTTTTCTGATACATTAATTTGCGTTGTAGAATTAAATGAACTGTGTGATGTATACATTTTCCTGATACATTAATTTGCTTTTTGGTGTTTGGTTTCTCTTATGCTATGTGGCCCACAAAAAGCTTGTTAAGCTGTTAAATTAAATTACTTCATACTCATTTATAGAATGTGTTAAAAATAAAAAGAAAGATAAAAAAAAAAAATATCTATTTGATGTGGAGTTGGAGTTGCAGCAACTTCTATGAATTCAGGCCGATATACGCATTGGTGATTGTTATTTAAGCTGGTTGAGCCTTACATTTTTTCTTTAGGATTCCTATGATTTTATAATCCAATGTATTTTGATCTTTTCATTAGTTCCTAAATGTGTGTCCATAATCCATAGGTCTTATTTTTGGTTTATGTGTGTAGTTTGCTCGTCTAGGAAGAGTGCTTATTGGTGGAGAATGATCTATAGCGGTTAAAGATTCTATATCTTTTACTTTCCAAGTTCGAGTTCTAGCCCATTTTTCAGTAGGATTTTTTTGGATATATAAATGTACTTGTCGAGTCTCATAATTTTATAGAGTTGATCAGTATGACCGATATTGTATTGTTCGATTTTGCCTAACCCTTGTAAGGGTAAAGCTTCTAGGCATCGTACCGAGCCCTTATTTGATGGCTATTATTTGAGAAAAACAATGTTTTGAATAGTAATTTTTAGGAGACTGTGTGGTTTAAAGGTAGGAAAATTTTTTTGGTTTACGTGCACTATATTTTATTGTGTGAATGTGTGGTTGTAAATAAATATATAGAAAAAAAAGGTTTTCAAGTAATGGCCATCAAACAGGGGCTGAATAGTTCTAATCAGAATGTTCCGAGTGCAGTGACTAGTGAGTGAAACATAAGCATTGCTAGATTAGTATTCTGAGTGCAGTTCTGCCATCCTCTAAAAGTTCCTAATTAAGTTAGCTCACCTAATTAAGTTTCCATACTCTAAAAGTTCCTTCATGGACTCCCCAGTGCCTTCATAAAATTTGTAAAAGAATGATCAATGCCAGCCATCTGGCTATGCTTCTGAACATAGTGAATTTGTTCATGCGCTTTATCCATTTTTATTCTCTGCAAAATAAAATTATATTTGATAGGTTCATTGTTTACTTCATCCACTCTCATCGCTTCACTAATTTTTTGATAAGCCACCAATCCGATTAACTTACGTTAGGTGAGGGAAGAAACATGGGGTTTCGTGAGATGGAGCCTGTTAAGTGAGGGAGCTAGAGATGCCTCTTGAAAGCTCAAGAGTGCATTTGTACTGCCTTTTATTCTAGTATATACTTTACTGTTATGATTACTTTTTTAATTCATTCCATAATTTACAATTCAATTTTCTTCCAAATATTTCAAATTATACAAAATGTTAGTATATACTTTACTGTTACGATTACTTTTTTAATTCATTCCATAATTTACAATTCAATTGTCTTCCAAATATTTCAAATTATACAAAATGTTACCGAGATCTTATCATTTTTCTTATATATATTATTAGATTCTTTACATCCTTTGTTAAAGACCACATCTTAATTTTTCTAGAAACTTTTTGACAAATGTACATTGGTTCATCATGGTGGTTCATTTTTATTGTTTAACGAAGTGTAGTCTTCCTTTGCACGACACACTATTTACAATGCATCTACATCTCTTTGATATATTGAAGTCAACATAATCTACGTTACTTGTGTTTTAGCTTGATCTTTATTTTGGTAGGATGCACAGACAGTAGTAATATAATATTAGTATAGTGAATTTTCATATATTACCTTGCTTATGTGTAACAGCTCATCGAAAGTTTGAGTAAGTGGGAGTCATCGGCAATTAAGATATTCAAGGTTGCTGCTGTTCTATTTGGTCAGTTTCTCTAATTTGGCTCATATTCCTTTCGTTAGGCAGGATATGTATTATTAATTGTTGTTAAACCATTTTGAAAGGGGACCATCTATTTTGCAGGAGGAGGAGTACAGATATTTGCAATTGTTGTGACCTCCTCTCTTATGAGCAATATGGCTCCTCCCAAGAGGGCTTCCTAATGTTTGTTGTTATTATACATTAATAAGACAACTGTTATTATCCTCATTCTTTCATATATTTGCTGCCTTGACATTTGAACAATTCACTAACAGAAAATGTAGTTTCTTCAATTGCCCTGGTAATCAAGAATTTATGTTTTGGATAGTTCATGTCACTTTATTGATCGAAATCTTACTTCTATGAATTTTTTTTTTATTTTTTTGTTGAAATATCTTATCGACTTGTCTCCTACAGTTTCCAATGTGAAATTATGTCTATTCTAGGAGAAATATGATTAAAAATCTAGAAGTAGAATTTGATTTACACTAGGTTTGTTAGTTTTATAACCAGAATTGACATTTTGAGTAGCTGGAACATTAGAATTTCCTTGGATTTAAGGTCTTCACCCTATAAAAGGTATTCTAGGATATTGATAGATAACATTACAATTTTCTTAATTCTTTCTCTTGCTCTCTCTCTTCTATTTCTCTCTCCTTTTCTGCACTATTACTGCTATTGCCATCCGATTTTACTCCCGCTACTTGGACCATTTCTGGTCCATTAAGCCTTGTAAGTACCAGTTTCAGTGGGTAGAGTTTTTTAAGGGGTAAAACTATTTGAAGTCTCGACCAAACAGTTGTAAATGGTAAAAAATTTATGAATTATTTTCATGTAAAATATATTCTTGGAAAAACATTGGAAAACATGTTTGCTTCTTATGTCGTGGCTCACCCTCCTCTTCTCCTGGTAAATCATATGGACATGAAGAAACTGTGTTTTAATAAGCAAGGCATGTTGGGTGTAGTAGTGGTCCAATCCGTGCTTGGATCCCCCCCACCCCCTCGATTTTTCATTATTTTGGTGTTTAATTGAGAAGACTATCAACATTGAGAGGTAAAGCGCCTGAAATTGTTCCATCTAATGCGATGGGAATAATTTCAAGGGAATCAATTCAATTTCAGTTAACTAAAATTAGTTTCAACGTGCAGCTAAAAGTTCTTTTATTCCTGATTTCAACAAGAATCTGAAACATGAATATGGTTGATATTCATCTGTCAAGGTCCTACTATATTTTTCATGCTCTCTTGGTCACCATTAATAGCAATTCTTCAAGGAGATATTTCTCTTGGACCTCTGAAATATGATTCAAGATAGGAAAGAGGATAAAGATCCTCAGAACTCGTAATGATTCGGAGTTTTGTAACTCTGAATTTGATCAATTTTGTACACAAAATGATATTCTAAGATACAAGATTGTGCCTTGTACACCCCTGTAGAATTGGGTGGCTGAAAGAATGAATAGAATCCTTCTTGGATAAAGTTAGATGTATGATAGTTGTGTCTTTCAAAGACTTTGTAGGGAGAAGATGTAATGAAAGCTTCTTATATTATGCTTAGTTTGGTAAAAAATTAAATTTAGATTTTAATTTAAGTCAAAATTAACAACTAATTTTAATTACATTTTATAGGATCTCCAATTTTTTGACCTCATATTTCATCAATTTCTATCAAAATTTACTGAAAATCTAATTTTAATATCCAACAAACATAGACATTGTGAACGAAATTCCTTCTAGTGCTCTAGAAGGCAAAACACCCTAGGACGTGGTTTGGAAAGCTTCCAGATTACTCTCATTTTAGTACTCTTGGGTGTGCACCCTATTCTCATCAAAGTTAAGGAAAATTAGAGCTAAGATCTCAAAAATGTATATTTTTAAGTTATCCTGAAGGGGTTAAGATGTACACACTTTCCTAGAAGTCTTAAGAGGTTTTAAAATAATTACAAGTAGGGATACGATTTGTAACGAGTCAGACGTGCCCTGTTTGAGTGAGAAGAAATCAGAGAACGCCTCTGAATTCATAGGGAATCAGGAGAAAGTAGAGCTCAGTCTTAGGTAGAAGAGGAGATGCAGGAAGACCAATCTGATTTGTGAGATTAACAATTAAGTAGAGATATTAGAGAGCCATTTACTTTCTCTTGCTGTTCCATTCTATCAAGATCTAGTCTTTAAACTGTTAGCAGTCAGTTATCAAAGAGATGGCAAGCTGCCATGTTAGAAGACATGGATTCACTGATTAAATATAAGAATTGGTTATTACTTCCAAGACCAAAAGGCAAGTCTTTAGTTGAAGAGCCAAGGAACCTGTTGCATTTGTAAAATAAACAAATGGATGTAAAAATGCCTTCTTGCATAAAATAAACGATCTATATGAATCAGCTACGAGGCTTCATAAAATAAATCTGATTATGAGTGCTTGTTAGAAGATCTTTATATGAACTTAAATAATCACATAGACAATGGTACAAAAATTTGATATTTTTGTTTCAATTATTATTTTTATTAGAAGTGCTTTTGATAATTGCTTTATATCTTAAGAAATATAAATAAAGATGTGTGATTGTTTATTTTTTGTTATATATTGACGACATGTTGTTAATTGATCAAGGACATGTAACAAATAAACAAAATAACGACCTCTTAATGCTGAATTTGAAATGAAAGATGGGACATGCTAGAAGAATTTTAGGAATTAACATTTTAAGAAATCGATTGAAAAATGTACTAATCTTGAAACAAACTTCTTATATTGAAAAGTGATCAAAATTTGCTATGCATGATCTAATTTTATTACTTTGTCACTTGCTAGTCATTTCAAATTAAGTTTATCAATATCTTATAGACAGATGTTAAATGTATTTTATGCTAATGTTGTAGGTTCTGTTATTTATACAATGGTATACTAGGTTTGATGTGACTCATATTATAAGTACTCTAATTTGATGTATGATTTGCGCCACACCCAATTAATTAATTATCAATTTCTTTTTCTCTTATGCTTGGCGTGATTTTCCCAAAATTGCACTTGTTGTCCCCACACTTCTGTTTTCTTAAATTTTTATCCTTCAACTTTTCTGATCTTACATTTTGGTTCCTACACTTAATAAATTCTTCCAATTAACCTCTAATTTCATCCAATTGATTTCCAAGCGACTTGAATATTTGAAAGGAATTCTTGTATTTGGCTCTAGGAATTTATGTATGATTTGCGCCACCCCATTTAATTTGTTTTCTTTTGTGCTTGTTGTTTACATGCCTGACCAGATATTCCTAAAATTGTACTTGTTTTCCCGTACTTTCGATTTCTTAAATTTTTATCCTTCAACTTTTCTAATTAACCTCTAATTTCATCCAATTGTGTTCAACAAGTTTTTGACCTTCATCTAACGCCATCTTTTGTCGAATTATCGAAATTCACTTTCTTTTGCTTTGTTCGCCTTTAAATTGAAGATTTATCATACGAAGGTAAAATACAACGCCAAGTGAGTAAAAATTCAATCAATTAATCCCAATTAAGCACAGCT
Source organism: Fraxinus anomala (assembly GCA_903798345.1). NCBI lineage: Eukaryota > Viridiplantae > Streptophyta > Magnoliopsida > Lamiales > Oleaceae > Fraxinus > Fraxinus anomala. The sequence continues at coordinate 50,941 of CAIGRN010126527.1, forward strand.
TTATGAGCTAGATAAAAATGTAAAACCTACTTATCACGTTCCACAATCATCTGATTAAATTAAAAATTAGAAATTCTTTTACATATAACTTGTAGTTCTATTTCAAAAAAAAAAAAAAAAAAAAGGAAATAAAAACATAAAAAAAAGAGATTAAAAAAAAAAAAAAAAAAAAT
>CAIGRN010126527.1:51225-128137 GCA_903798345.1 Fraxinus anomala
AAAAAAAAAAAAAAAAAAAAAAAGGAAATAAAAACGTAAAAAGAAGAGCTTAAAAACAGAGAAATAATAATTTATCCACTGTAAAATTGTTATTTTATGTTTCCTACAGTGTGCCTGAACCCGAATTCATTCATGACTTGCTTTAGTAAAAATAAATAAAAAAATAAAAAAATCTTAAATAGTATTATAAATCAATATTTATGTGACGTGTAATTCTGTTTCGATTTATTCTTAGGTCCAACAATTTGTATATATTTCGTTTTTGTATCGTGGTACAATGCATGCATGTTCGCGTGGGGATTAATTGACAAATAGTGGGGGACTAAAATTCAATGCATGTGGGGGGGACTAATCGACTAGTGTTGTCACATTCTAATTTTTCGTACCCTCAAGAATCGTAAGCAACCAGTTATCATTATATAATTACACTTCAATTTTATTCAATTGAGTAATAAAACTTCAATTCAATATAATTATCCTAACTTTAGCCCAATTTCATCACATAGTAACATGGAAATCACCAATGTAGACGTCAATTAATGATTAAATTGTAGAGAATTACCTTAATTTTGAGGAAAATTAAAGTGTAATTATCCTATTGAAACAATTGAATTATAGTTACTATATTTATTGGACTGACATTTGCGATGAAAATATAGTTACTATGCTAATTATGAAATTAGGTTATTTAGACAGACGAAAATCACTTGTAGATGTCAATTAATGACAGTCTCTCCACCAAATCCTCATATTCTCCCTCCCTCATATGTTGACGACGTCATCTTTAGCCATCTCGTTTCTATTATGTTTTCCCATTGAATTAAGTTAGTCGTACACCTATGATCTATTATTAGTTTGACACTCTTTGAGGTGTCAAAATTGAGGTTAAAATCAATGGTAAAATTGTGTGTCATGTAAAAGAGTGTAAACAAATCTGTCAATCATGATATAAGTGTAGTGAAACTATTTCTCATTTACCGTTTCACGCAATTATTACCATTTCTTCAGGAAAGTGTTTCGTAAGTACATATTTTCTTGGACCTTTGGAACACGATTCATATATTATTCGCCGTTAAAGAACCCAAGTATCATGTTATCTTTTTGGTCGGAGACAAGAAGTGTGAAATGGCTTTAATCTTATGAGTACAACACTTGTTGTCAGTTAGACTTTTTCAATCACGAAAAAATCATGTAGTCAACTCTAAATTAATTTAATAAGATTTGTTTTGTTGTCGATGGTTGAAAAGTAGCTGCTTAATTACCTCTTTAAGTTAATTTGTAGCCACTGAAATTCATTAATTAACTTTGCTAATTGCTACTATAACATATACATGAAAAAAATAAATTGCGTACCTTTAATCATAATATTCAAGATTAATTGAGAATCTGTAGTAGAAATTAAGCCTTTTATTGGAAGGGACCTTTGGCATATTAATATAGGAATCCCACTTAATAACGTCATCCATCATAGAAGTTGATGGTTTTCTACGATAATTTTCATTAATTCATAAATAAACCCTGAGATTTTGCTGAATTTTAATTGCACTAAAGGTTCTTATCTTTGCTCATTATAATATTTATGTCCATACTTATCCTCGTACTTTTTATTAGTTAACACAATTTGCATTCGATAACAGTTCTGTGTCCAAAAGTCCATTGAAATAGCATGAAACAACTCATTTTCTATCGCATTTTAACAAATAAGTAAATAAAAAAATGCGATTAAATATTTTTCCCTAATTTCGAAGCATGAGAATAAAATAATTTGATATAAATCATTATCAGGGACGTACTAATTAATGGAATGTTGAAATTTAATAAAAAATGTTAAGGAAATAATTGTTACAATGAGCAAAAATTGAGGAATTTAACCACCTTTTTTAAATTTATATGATTACGTGGTATTAAAATATGCAGCATCAACGACATAACCTTCTGTGGTCGATGCACTTATTTCGTAGGTGATGACATTTGTTGACCGAAGGTGAAAGTCCTATCGCTATTTTCTCGACGGATTGGCAAATAGTAAATAATTACCGACAAATTAAGAATTTTCTGTAGAAAATTTCCGAAAGTGAAAGTCCAAAACTGTTTTGATTATACGAAATTTTATTATTTTCTGTATAAGGAAAAGACAATTCCTTTTTATAGAAGAAATTAAAAAACAAAAGAATTGTCCTAGCCTCCTATGAAGAATCAAACTAGATGGCTAAACATACGACTTAGTTAACCTATGATGGGGTCGAACCTCGTTAAATTATGGCAATGATTTGAGGGTGCAACTGCTCTAGTAATCTCTTTGAATAATGTTATTCACAGTGAAAGCTACTGATAAGTGACGGTTTGTGATTTGATGCATTAATGTGGTATTTTTTCATTGATGCACCAAGTATTTCCTTGCTCCACGGAACAATCCAATGGAAATATTATGAGGTCATGTGATTATCCTTTTCTTTATCTTAACTATCTTAATTATATATTTTCATAACTATGGTTGTTCAGAGTGAAAATTCAGGTTAACTTTGGAAATTATTGAACTAATGCCTTGATAATATGACTACAATTTTAGAGCTTGTTTGTCTTTCATTATTAGGAGAAGAATTGAGTTTTGAATAATATTTTTTGGAGAATGTGTAGTTGAAATTTAAAGTAATTTTATTGATTTGTGTGCAGAATATTTATCTTACTGTAGCAAACAGAGTTAGATTAATGGTAGACAAACATGGGCTTATTTTATAATTTTTAATCAATCGAGGTTCTATATTTTTGAAGAGCACATTATACAATTTAAAGAACATCTATAAATTTAGAGTAAAAATTTTTTAGCACTGCAACAAGCTCTTTATATTTAATATTTAATTTTAGTAGTCTCCAAAAATATTTATTGTTTTCATATCTTTTATTTACTCAACATTTCTCTAAATTTTATTATATTATTTTTCTTCATTAAAAATTGAAATACTATAAATGCATTAAATTATAGAGAGTGAGTTTGGCTCTCTCTCTCTCTCTAAATTAAAATGTTAATTTAAAGAGTCATTTGAAATATAAATTTAAGGGTTTACTCTTTAAAATAGAAAATATCTTATGTTTAAAGAGCATCTTTGAGATACTTTAAACCCATTAGTTTGACATTCGATCAAGTATTGACACGATGTAGATTTAGTTTTGATAAAAAGAAAGATATAAAAACAATTTATGCTTCTAGACTTTTAGTGTATTCATTATAGATAATAATAATGATGTTATTTATTGTGAATACTATCGGTAGTCGCTCTAAATGGTATGCTCGTAACAATTTGTTATATGATGGATGATACAATAAAAAAGTATCACATTAAAACATAACGACGGTTTCTAGTGGAGTAAAATACAAAATATCACTAGAATCTATCTGAAAATAGCAAAATATCAAACTGATACTGGTAAAAGATAATTTTACATTCGCAGACATAGCGAACGAATTTCTAGTAAAAAAACAAAAGATAGCCGATATATTTCAATCTTGCAATTACATAATCGGTAGCCCATACGAAGCGGGAAATCTCCAAAATTATCCAAACCCATCCTGAATTCTATTCTTATACATATTAAAAAAAAAAAAAATTAAATTAATGGAACGATAAATGAAATTTTTTAATCCCGCTTCATCGCAAATTTTTAGATATTGCACGATATTATTCTGTGTGTACGTTACACCCATTTAATGGACCCAATACAATGGGATTTCTTAGCGCAATTTCTGCCTTCATTCCAGTGTGTTCTCACGACATGGCAAATGAATTCCTAGAATACAAAAGATAGTCCTTGTCTTTCAAGAAAAAACAAGAATAGTTGCCTAATTTTTTTCGCGAGTTAAGATCTCGCATTTAACAGGGGCGCAAACTAATTCTCAACGTTTCAATTTCATCGTAAAATAGTCCCAAAATAACTGAAATCTAGAATAACTCGATTAAAGAGCCAACAGGGGTAAGCAATAACTAAATCTAAGATCAAAACTAAGCCCTTCTTTTATTTTTCATTTTTGGCCTTTCACTCCATTAAAGTTTTTCCATGAACATCGCCTTTCATTCAGCAGCATTTCATGGACACAATGGTGGGCTTGCAAGCACCCTATACGTTTGCACATGCCCAGGGAGTTTTGACTTTCGAACTGAACTTTTATCAAATAAAAGACACGACATTTACATGACGTTCGGATTTAAGACTAGAACAAAAATTAAATTAGGCTTAAAAAAAAAAAACCCACAGAGATGTTTTCTTTACATCCTCCCCTGTATCCGGCTCTATGTTCATCTGCCGCACATGAAATTAGCAAACATTTATATGTTTTCAAAAATAATTTTTTATTTGTTGTATCACGTATTGTTACACTTATGATCCTCAACATTTGCTCATCATAACACTTACTTCTCAAACCTTCTTTTTCATCGATTCATGTCTTTAATTTTTAATTAATTACTAAATTTGATCCTATAATCCTGAACCGATGTTACCTAAGATTGTAAATCCCAAGTTTGTCAATGAAGGGCAGATCTTGTAGATTTTGAAGACTTTTCCTAATGTTAACTAGAAGGGATTCCATTATTTTATAATATTCTCACTGTGTGGTTTGAATTGAGGGGAAAAATACTGTCACAATTTTAATTTTTTTAAAAATATAATAGGAAAATAAATGTCATCGGTCCTCCCAGTGGACTTTAGACAACAACAATTAGAGAATAAATATGCTAATTATTGGAAGATTGATGATAGGAATACATCAAAAAAAAAGTTAGCGACGACTTAATGAGCAAAGATTAAGAAATTTAATTATAATTAAAACACGACACAATTAAGAAATTTAGAATTAATAGACCCTTCGCTGGATTGACCTAAACTTGAATAGATAGCATGTGATTGCAACATAATTAGCAGCAAAATGTGTTCAAATCATACATTCACACACTCTTCTGCATGTGCCTTCGAATACACCCTATATACTTTAATCCGCCCTAAATATTCTGTGTGAATCCGCCTGAATTATCCTTATAAATTCTTTCATCCCGAATTTCAACACAAATTTACAAGCTTCCTTCATAGAGAGCGTGAGAGGAGGAGAGAGAAACGAAGAGAGATGGAAGTATTGGCATGCACGAAGTTATCTATTAAGCAAATTTTCAGTGTCATCACAGTTCTTCTGTTTATCTCTTTGGCACAAAGTGCCTCACCTTTAAAAGTGTCAAAAACTTACACTAATTTCATCACCAAATCATGCACTAACGCCACTTATCCACCACTATGCGTCAAGACCCTCATCCCATACGCTCCCACGGTGGGTACCAAACCGTTGAAGCTCTGCAAAGCCGCCCTCACGGTCGCCATACTGGCGGCTCGCAATGCCTCGGCCACCGTGTCAAAGATAGCAAAGCAAAATGGGCATGCGGGTTACGAGGCGAAAGCCATCAAGGACTGCATCGAAGACGTGAAAGACGCGGTTTATGAACTTAAGCTGACGCTCAATGCCACGGGACATCTCAATGATCCCGACAAGGAATTCCAATGGGCTAATGCCAAGACATGGGCTAGTGCAGCCATAACAGACATGGATTCATGCATGGACGGATTTTCGAGCCGGAAAGTGAATCCCATTATGAAGAAGAAGATCAGAAGCAACATCACTGGAGTGCAAAAACTTATTAGCAATGCTTTGTCCCTAATAAACCACCTTTATTAATTAATCATGGATCATCTTCATCTTCATCATTGTCCTGATTACTCGATTCGTTAAAGAATGTATACTCTAATTTGACTTTGTGTAACAAGGCTATTATTCTCCCTTCACTTTTCATCATCCTTCCAACATTTTTTTTTTGGCAGTTATTACTTAAACGGAGCTCTTGCTAATTAACTTGTTTTGTTTGTCTTTAAGAGTTATTTTTCCAAAAATGTATGATAAGTTGAGTCAAAAATAATTTTGAAAATTATGTTTGATAAAATAAATAACTTAAAATATTTTTTCCTTACTTTGGAATTCAAACAAACATGCTCTTAATTGAAAAGGAGAGAGGGAAGGGGGAAGAATAATGAAATAATGCAAGTAAACACTAGAGAACGTTGGGTGAGTTCAAATTTCACAAAATGGATGTATTCATCTTTTTATTAGAAAGACCCGTCATAATTTGCTACACAAATATTCTGCCGCTAAAATTTCAGTGGGACGGCTACATAGTAGTACGGTCTACTCAAATGATTATACGTGATTATTCATAATCAATATTTATTTTAATTAAATCATGCTTGGTGTACACCAAAAGTATACACTAAGTTTGACAGTTTGTCACGTAACAAATTATCACTTTGACAAATTTAAAAAATAAATATTTTTTTCTCTAATTATTCTTTATAATTAAGCAACTGTCAAATAAAGTGTACAAATAATATTTTTCATTCTATTTTTCTCTTACCTTTTCAAATCACCCATAATATGGCGACACGTGTTTTATTTTTACTCAACCCCCCCCCCCCCCCCCCCCCCCCCCCCCCCCCCCCCCCCCCCCCCCCCCCCCCCCCCCCCCCCCCCCCCCCCCCCCCCCCCCCCCCCCCCCCCCCCCCCCCCCCCCCCCCCCCCCCCCCCCCCCCCCCCCCCCCCCCCCCCCCCCCCCCCCCCCCCCCCCCCCCCCCCCCCCCCCCCCCCCCCCCCCCCCCCCCCCCCCCCCCCCCCCCCCCCCCCCCCCCCCCCCCCCCCCCCCCCCCCCCCCCCCCCCCCCCCCCCCCCCCCCCCCCCCCCCCCCCCCCCCCCCCCCCCCCCCCCCCCCCCCCCCCCCCCCCCCCCCCCCCCCCCCCCCCCCCCCCCCCCCCCCCCCCCCCCCCCCCCCCCCCCCCCCCCCCCCCCCCCCCCCCCCCCCCCCCCCCCCCCCCCCCCCCCCCCCCCCCCCCCCCCCCCCCCCCCCCTCTTCTCTCTTTTCTGTTTTTTTCGAAGCTTATAATGACTCATATGAACATATACATATAAATAAATATTTTATTTCATTAAGGGATACAAAAATGTCTAGAACCCAAATACGTCTCGACCCTTTGGGAATTAATGTGTAACTTCGAGTTATCCTTTATGGAAATGGGAAACCAATTCTAAACCTCTATTTGGCAAAAATTATAAATAATTTATATTTTCAACTATACATTTCAATGTATTCACAAGTATTATTTACTTATCTACCACTCATTTCAATTTGTTATAATTCTTCCCAAATGGAGGCGAAATCATTATATATTACACCCAACGCCTATTTTGAATACCGGGTTAACAAGGTTTTATGGAAATTATCAAGTTTATCAGATGCTACCATATTGTGTATAGGGCGCGATATTGAGGATAGCATTTTGCATATGTTTCAGCAGCGCACCTACTAATCTACATTCTTTGGATTATCTGGGGAGAGCGGAATCAAATTGTACAAGGTGGAAAATCGAGAGATGTTGATGTGCTTCTTGAGCTTGCATTACTTCAGTGCACCAACTCAAGTGGCAAGGAAAATCAACCCAATCATAATGCCTTAAATGCAGGCGTCGCCGTGTTGGTCTCAATCCCTGGAAGGCTTTACAAGAAGGAACTCTGAAGCTAAACACAGATGCAGCACTACAGTTTGAAATGGGATGTGTCGGGTGGGGGACAATTCGTTGTGATCACTTGGGAGTAGTCTTGGCGGAAAGTGGAGCTAAAATGCGAGTATAGTTCACGCTGGAGAATTCTGAGTCTCTTTCTCTTTGCCATGGTCTTGCTTTTGCTTTTGTCATGAGAACCTACATGTTAGTAGATTGAGCCAAAGTCCAAACGCGCGATGTCGTTGTCACCATCATCGCCGTCCATCCGACTGGCCGATTGGCCGGCTGGGCTCGGCACGGCACAGGTTGTGGGTCGTGGGCTTGGACCAATTTGGTATTTTTTGATAAAATAATATTTGAATTATATTATTTTATTATTGAAAATAATATATTTATTTATATTATTTATTTTCCTGAATTTTCTGTACGCGACATCTTCTGAAAACTGGCGATTGAACAGTTGAACTGCCTGTCCAAATGGAAACAGACACAACTTTTCGATTGTTATGTATTTTGGACACAACTTTTCAACGTCTATATATAGATTTCCATACCCCGAATTTTATACATTCCAAATCAATTCCGAATTTTTTCTCTTGCAAATTATATTTCTTCATTCCTATATTATTCTATCTTTTGCATTTCGATCTCGAATGTTATTTTCGTGCATTTTAGTCCTCTTTTTTTTTAGAGATCAAAAGTGTTAGTAGGTTCGCCGGCTTTATAATTTTGAGTGCTACTATTACAAGTCGGTGTTATTGTATTTTGAGATATGAGTGTTTTATTACTGTTAGCACCAGTGCGGAGTATTATCGCTGTAAGGAGAAAAAGTCAAATTATTGCCTCAACTATTATCATTTTATTTCATTTATTTTGCAAGCCAGTATTCTGTCCAACTGTTTATTCATCGCAAAAAAATTATTTTAAAATTAAATTATTGCACTGTAAAATTATTATTTTCCAACAAAGTTCAGATAAATACGAATGATTTTGCTATGAAAGTTGAGAACCTTTCCTGCACAAAAGTCAAACTTTTTAAAGTTGAAAAACTGATATTTTATAGAAATATTTTGTGCATGTCAAATGAGAAAGATATTCAGATAAGAAAAAATCGTAAATGATATGATCTGGAAGACTCGACATGTTGCAATATCCAAAAATCATGTTACACACGTAACCTAAAGAAACGCGTTGTCAACTTAAGGAATAGCATGTTTGGATCTCTTTAATTTATAATTTAAATCGATCAAAGTTAATTAGTCACGCATTTATTATAATCCACAATTATTTTCAATTTTTCCCATATATTTTTGTCAAATTATAATTTCATTAACTTATGAACGCTCGATCCAGATCACATTTTTCTTTCAAAAATATTCTTGGATATTCATTTGCTACGCACATCACAAAATTGTCGGCTGTGCGAGAGGTCCACTTTGGGACGAAATTTCGGCCACCACCGTAGGAGGTAGGGGCCGTTCTTGGGTGGATTGTGTAGAGGAAAGCGAGGGCTTTAAGATGGTGTGTTGGTTCGGTAGTTTTGGTGGCCGGAATGTGATAGAATAGAGCGCGAAAAGTGGTGGTCTGGGTTTGGGGTTGGGGAGATTTTAAGTTGAATTATGCACTTGAGGTCCTCGATCTTCTTTGTCCACGGGTTTTGGTGGTTTAGGTTTGAATTAAGACATAATAGTCCTAAAACTAAGTCCAGTGATCATTTTTTAAACCGCATGAAACTTCAGTGACCATTTCTGCAAGTTTTAAACTTTAGAGAACGTTTTGTTATTTTCGCGTAATTTCAGTGACCGTTTGTGAAATTAACCCGTCAAGGAATAGAAAAACAAGCTGCTCGAATTCGTTTTGAATAAACTCAATTTCCACTTTAGGAAATCTAGAGCTATGTTTGACTTGCATTTCAGTTTTTATTTATTTATTTTTTGTTATGAATGTTTGTTTTAAAATTGCAGAAAATGCATATAATTTGTCATTCTGAAAAATTGTTATCCAAAATTGAAAACTGAAAAACACGTTCTATTTGAAATTTTTAAAAATAATTTTATGATAATTTATTAGATAATATATACATTTTAAAGTTGATGAATGTTACAATATTTTTTCACTCTACAAAAATAAAATAAATAAATAATTGACTTGACAAAATTTCGTGAATTGAGAATAATAGAACCCAATTTCACGCCATGCCACCACCTTTTAGGTATTGTGGTTGTCTTCATCTTTACGGCTTCTAATTGGGTTCTAATTATTTGTAATTTTCTTATTTACTATTGATTTTTTAAACCAATTTAATATAATATTATGATATCATTATAGTGGGATAAATAGACCCTTTTTTTTTAGATTTTTACTTGAACTTAATGTTTGGCATGTGATTGCAACATAATGTAGCAGCAAAATGTGTCCATATATCATTCATTCACAAAATTCATCTGCATGTGCTTTCGAATTATTGAGTATACTGCACCAATCAATCCATCAGCCTTATAAATTTTTTCATGGATCCTAAATTTCGTCATCAATACAATTTGCAAGTTCTTTAAGAGAGACTCAGAGAGAGAGAGAGAGAGAGAGAGTGATGGAAGTGTTTGCATGCACACACAAATATAAAAATAATAAGTAAAAGGAAAGAGATGATGCAAATGATATAATTGTGGAGATTCAATCCAAATCAATTATCTACGTCCTCCATTACCAAACTCTACCATGAGCAAAATATTTTCATTATATTGATTGACTTATGGTGCAATCCAAACATTTACTACACTTCCGATAACTTACAAATAAAAAATATCGATCCTTATACAATATTAAATTTTACTGGACCTCAATATGACCAAACCTATTGAACTATCAAGTGACCTCAATATGACACACAAATTTGAATTTTTTTTTTTTTTAATTGAAATTTCTCTCTTAATAAACGGCATAAATCAATTAAGTATCAAAATAGACTAACACTTCAAAAGAGGTTAACACTTGAATGACTTGCAATAAATGATAGTTCAAGTGTTAGATAAGAAAATTTTGATGAATATGCTGATTTCAAATGTTTAATTTAATCAATCAAAATTTTAGTTATATAAAAGTAGAAGAAATAAACGCAATATAAGATATATCCATCTTTTATGAATAATAACAATAAGTTGAGTATCAAGAGAGATATGAGAAACTTCACAATCTATTTGTTTTGGAAGGGATAATAGTTCAAATGGTCACTTAAATTAGCAAAAGGTCTACAAGGAGTCACTAAATTTTAAAAATCACATTATTCATAAACTTTGCATTTTGTAATCTTGTTAGTCACTGAACTCAAATTCCAACCAAAAATTGACTGAAGCTGACGTGACTGCATACGTAGCTTGATGTGTAAAGTTTTGAGTGCCAAATCAGCCACATGCATGGATTTTATTAATTAAAACGCGTGTTAAAAAAAAATTTAAAAAATCAACCCACCCCCACCGCCGCCTTCCACAGCCACTGCCACTCGTCGCTGCCTTCCCCACATACCCGTCGTAGACGTAAAACTACCCAACACTACCAATGCAGCCACAACATAACCTTCCCCTAATCAAACCCTAACCACAAACCAATAATCTGAGCAGTGAATGGAACGGATCTTTGACATCAACCAATAATCTCAGCTGCTATATATTTTTATTTTTGAATTTGACTAACCATCAAATCTGGGGAGCTCTCTTCATTGACAGTGAAAATATTTAGAACACACGCAATCTTCCATTTCCAAGAACTAGTAAATGCTATGTCAAGTGGGACACTAACAACTTTAATGTAGAGGGAATCATTAGCACTGAGCACTCCCAGCATTTCCATGGACCTTCAAATTTATTCATTGTTCCAACCAAATCAAGCAACGGATGAGTTGATCTAAGCTGGCAAGTGCTGCACCCGTACTACCAAACTTCAATGGTCTTCGTTTCAGATCCAAATTTGGAGGTGGTTGGGGTGGCGGAGGGAGATTGGGGATTTTCTTCCCAGAATGTGAGAGAGATGGTTTGATTCAATATTATTTTTTCAAAGGTGTTTTAATTAATAAGATTAACGTGTATAGCTTATTTGGCACTCAACAACTGACACATCAAATCAGGTATGCAGCCACGTCAATACTCCGCCAATTTTTGAACGGAATTTGAGCTCAGTGACTACTGAGATTACAAAATGCAAAGTTTAGTAATGAATGTGGTGTTTTTTAAAGTTCAAAGACCATTTTTGGACATTTTGCAATGTTTAGTGATTATTTGGACTATTATCCCGTCGTGGAATGTTTGTATATAATTCTATTTTCATTCAAAATGTAATTTTGGTAGTCATTATGTTCTTTTGATTTATGAAGTGGCCTTTTGGCAAGTAAAATAATTCTGATGTTAAACTTCATTTTCTTCATTCAAAATTTTCTTCTACTATGTTCTTTTCAATTTATTCTATAGAAATGATGAGGAAATATTTGCAGACTGTTAGGAAATGTGGAACCTGAACATAGAAACTTGCAATTTAAGTGAAAATTTCTAACAGAGAACGAATATATACCTTATGTTCTTACAGATCAACCACATATATCAACTTAAATCTTGTCGTTAACTTGTCACTAGTTCATTGATTTTCCGATCGCTAGATTCTTTCTCTAAATTCTTTCTTTAATCTCAACAACGATAGCTAGATCTCTACTAGACTAGGCTTTCTCTGCAGTATTCGTGGGTCAATTTATTGAAATTTTTTATAAAGAATTTATAAATTTTCCAAAACTGCGGATTTCTTGCATAAATAGTGTCAGAGCTTAATTCATGTCACAAAAATTGTTGCCCCAATGACGTATTTATCTTTATCTAATTACAAATTTTCGATATTTATTCACTTCACGGCACGGTGCATACTGGCCACTGGTTCATAATTTTCAAAGCATTCCATGGCTGTATAATATGAAGCTGAATTTCAATTACTTCTTTCGTATTTGGGCCGAGATCTTTTATGGCATATACGGCCTTTATGGCTGACTTCGATGTTTTGGGTGTCATGTACGAAAATATAAATAATAATGTTATTTATTATTATGTTGATGAAACATTGGTGATGTGCAATAATGGAATTGAACAATTCAATTTTTATAAGAGATATGGGGAGGAGAGAGAGAGAGAGATATGTAAGAGATAATGTGTTGACGATATTCCATCATTATAATGATAATAAAATTACTCAAATATAAAAGAGTTCTTTCTTTCCGACACTACGATTGTTGGGTCGCTAAATCTTTCGTTTATTAGTCGATTGTCTTTTGTAAACCTTTTTTTAATAACTTGGAATAAGAAATAAATAAATAAACAACTCTATCAAAATCGTTCAAATACACTGACCATGGTATGTCGCGATCTTCACCATTTGATAAATAATGAGTATAAAAGTTGGAAGAGAAACATCTAGAAAAATTAACTATAGTACACTTTTTTTATGGGTAATTAGTACATAACGTCTTCATCTTTCACGATTATTGCGAAAAACGTCATTATTTTTCATTTTTTGACATTTTTACCTTTATTTTCATCTTCCATTACGCAAAATATCATTTTTATCCATTTTCTCAATTAAAAATTTTAAAATGACGAAAATATAATTCCTTTTAAATAAAACGAAAGGAAAAAAGAAAAAAAACTAATTACAAATATATTCCCAACTTTTTTGAAAAGTCCAAATGAGTCACAAATAAATTATTAAAAGGACAATTAAGACATAACGTCCGTACATTTCACTATTATTGCAAAAAAGTCACAACCTTTTATTTTTTTGACATTTTCTCCCATAATTATACATCTGATACAAACCATTATTTCTATCCATTTTCATCTAATTTCTCAAACAAAAACAGTGAAATGATGAATATACCCTCACATTTAAATAAAAAAGCTAAATAATTAATTGCAATCCTAGTTCAATTTTTTTAAAAAAAAAGCGCAAACGACTCCCAATTAAATTTATTTAAAAATTTAAAAAAAAATCAAAAAGTGCAAACGAGTCCCAAATATATTATTAAAGAATTAGAAATTAAAAAGATATTTTTATTTAACTATGTGGGTATATTCATTATTTCACCGTTCTTTATTGAGAAAATAGATGGAAATGATGGTTTGCACAATCAAATGTGTAGTTAAGAGTGAAAATGAAAATGAAAATGAAAGGTTGTGACGTTTTTCGCAATAAAAGTGAAAGATAGGAACATTATGTACTAATTACCCTTTTAATAATTTATTTAGAACTCATTTGCACTTTTCAAAAAATTGGGACTATGATTGCCATTAAATTTTTTTTCCTTTTGTTTTATTTAGAGGAAAAATTATTTTCGTTATTTCACAATTTTTAATTGAAAAAATGAATGAAAATGACCTTTTGCGGAATAAAAGATAAAAATAAATGTGAAAATGTTAAAAAATAAAATGTTAGGATATTTTTCATAATAATAATAAAATATGAGAAGTGTTAATTATTATTATTATTTTTAATAAATATCTTTTGTACGACCATTTATCACTAGCAAATTTCAATATTTCATGTCAAGCTTATATCAAGTTGGAAGAGATACATCTACTTTAGTACACTTTTTAATAAAGATCTTTTGTACGACCATACAAATTTCAATATTTCATGTCAAGCTTATCTCAAGTTGGAAGAGAAACATCTAGAAAAATTAACTTTAGTACACTTTTTAATAAAGATTTTTTGTAGGACCATTTATCACTAACAAATCCGAATATTTCATGTCAAGATTATCTCAAGTTCTTGGGATTATAAATGTGGGCGGAGTGGACCTATTATCAATTAAATTATTTATATAGTCATTTATGCGATTTTCTTTAGATATTTAATGATCAATGATCATGTAATTTTACAAGTGTATAATTCGTGACAGATAATAAAATGAATTCGTTTCATAGAGATTTAAGTATTTACTATTATCATAAAGTTAGCTTCAATTTAAATCAATATGATGACCAATTATCAAATCAAGAGCTTGTTTGATACATATTATTTTTGGAGAATACAATTTAAAATAGTAAATTGACATAAAATATGTAGTTAAAATATAAGAAAAAATATTGGATATGTATGTAATATTATTTTATTAAAAAATGTATATTTGAAAAGAAAAGAGAGAAAAATAATAAAACCTTTATTACATATAGTTTGCAGGATCAAGTTTGTTTATATTGTGACTAATATACACTCAACGAAAATAAACTAAATTAATCTATATCTCAAGGCTTAGAGAAAACATATGAGATTTAAGTGGTTAGCAATTACAAATTCAACTAGGTCAATTAACATTCGTTCCATCCAACATCATTCATCACCTTTTTTGTGTGTATTAGAAATCGAATTAATTAATTTTAACATATAGTCTCTCTCAAGCAAAATTAGCCCTATTGAAAAACTTGATTTTACGATCTCTATGTAAATTCATACGTATATAAAAACATTAATTCATAAATTTAATCAAGATTGCATAGATTACAAGGGTATCTTTCGATCCCTTATAAAAAGTTATATTACTTATAGCATGAATTAGATAAATATATATCATCTCGGTCTCATTTTTTTTTATCTCTTCTCGAGAAACAAGTGTGCTATTTCTTTGCAAAATTTTGCTCAGTTTCATATGTGAAAATTCTGCCAATATCTCTTCCTTTAATTGGGAGAAGAATCTACACGAACCGAATTTTTTGATGAATGTATTGAGAGAGAATTTGATTTGAAAATTTCTATACCCTTGATTCCAAGGGCAGAAATGAGTTTGGATATAATGTCGATTCAGACCAAGTTCAAAATAAAAAGAAAATAGAATTCTTATTTTGTGTTTAAAATTTTTAAGTTATTATTTTTAAAAATGTATTATTTTAAATTCTTTAGATATGTCTATTTTTCAATTGAATGTCAATTAAACACACAATAAGCAATTATCATATAATGAAGGTTGCATGAAATCTTTTGAATTAAATAAANATTGAATGTCAATTAAACACACAATAAGCAATTATCATATAATGAAGGTTGCATGAAATCTTTTGAATTAAATAAACATTAAATGTAAACCACGTTGTTCATCCTAACGATTATTTAACCACTCATAATTGTGTAATTAAACAATAAATGATTAAAAACATCATCGAATTCAATAGATGATAGAAGGAAAGAGTCCAAGCAATTATTATTTTTCGGCATCCAATTCCCAACAATGATCTCCAAACTCTTCTTGAATAATTGTAAATCTCCCGATAAATTGATAATTATCAACCTTCAAATCTCGATATAGGTCGACAATTTTTGAGAATTTATGAATGAATCTATATAATTTGTCTTAGGAATGTGTCCCTTCAAGCCTCTCCCTTTAATTAAAAGCAAGATTCTTATTTATAGGCATCAAATAGTTTCACAAGATGATAAGGAATCTAAATTTTAGTCAAATTATGACATCTTAATTTGCTATAAATAAAATTTTCGCTTGTGTGATTTGGTCCATATTTTCTCTTTCTTGTTCATATTGAGTCCTTAGATATTGTAATTGAGATCATTCAACTTTCAAACATGACTCCTTTATCCCAACTTTTAGAATGTGTCTTTTTTTATAATTTTTTTTTATCAAATATTGTTCCTTTCACATGTTCTTGATCAATACAGGTTATTTCCTAAAACAATTAATAAATACATAAAATTAAGTATATTGTTCATAAAATTACTCATAAATATCATGTTTTGATGGTCAAGATAAGCATAATAATAACTCCTTTTTGCTATCAAGAATTTATTTGTTCACGACCGGAGAATAAAGATTGACATTTTCTATTAATTAGGTTATTGTGTCAAATACTCTTATCAATTGGGTTACGTGATTTGTCTTGACCGTGATGAAAATTTCGCTAAAATAATTAGTACTAGTACAATGAATATATCTCTGGCATGTATTGGACATGACTGTATGTGTAGGTTAATTTTATAACATGACTTTGAATAGAAATTAATACACACTCGACAATATTATGAATCACCTTGATTATAGAGTAGCCGTTGCAATTCATGAACTTGATATTCTTTTATGTGCCAATGAGTGAGATCATACTATATGATAAAATATTTCAAGATTTTTCGAACCAAGATATAGAGGGATAAAATTTATGCTACATTTGGTGATTGTCCCATTACATGATACCGGATGAAGAACACAATGCAAGATTCAAGAATGAATCTTCATCAGTCGGAGAAAATGATGAAGATCGAGTTTTAAATTATCATTTAGTTAGTATTTCTTTATTAAATAAATTTGAATTTTAATTTCGTTTATTTCGAATTAATTCTGAATATTAGGGCTTTTAATTTTCGTTATTATCTTTTAGTTATCTAGGTCTAATTATTTATTTAATTAAGGATTGTACGCTATAACAACAATCAGTAGTTATTGAATTTAAGTTATTGATTTTGAGATTGTTCTAATATCTTAAATTCTCAATATTTTGATATAAAAAATAAAAAGACTCCAAATTCTTTGTATTATTAAAGAATTTTCTTAAATTTATAGTATTATTAAGAATCAACATTAATTAGAAATGATCGTATTACTGTATTCTTTTGAAATCAATGAAAATTTGATTGGTTCGTTTATTGTTCTATTGACGCCACCGTAATCACCGATAGAATACCTTGAGTGAGTCTTTAATCAGTGAAGCACATTCAAGCAAGTCGGTGGCACACGATTCGGGGCAGCACTATATCTCAACAAGACAGAGGTCGAACTAAGCTTTTTTCTGCAATACAATACCAAACACCACTTAGTGATACGTGTTCTTTACCATTATTCCAACAATAACACGCTTTTATTCTATCAAATTCCTATTAAGTTAATTTGAAATTATCACATCAATTTTAGTCATCAACGCCTATAAAATCCAATGTCCATAATTTTTTTTTTTTTTTTTTATTTTTGTCAAAAATGCATTTTAAAATAATAATTTGATAGAGAATGTGTATTTAAAAAATATTGAAATTTTTTGAATTTACGTATAATATTATTTTATTGAATAATGTGTAATTAAAAATAATAAAAAAAAATGTATTTGAAAATAATGGAGACCAAACAAGAATTTAATATTAGCAAAGAGGTTAGAAAACAAATTCAAGAAATAATTAGATAATTGTCACTTATCAAGAATACCACCTTCCATACCAATAGCCAAGGATGACATACGAAAGAATAAATGAAATTGAGGACGGGAGAGGTTAAAAAAGAATTGGAACGAAAATTTTTGAAAATCAAAAAACTTCGGAGACCTAAAGTAAAATTTATCCTTCAGGATAATGTATGATTAAAAAGTAGGAAAAATTTTGAATTTACGTGTATGATATTTTATGGTGTGAATATATATTTAGGCCCTGTTTGATACCCATTTTGGGTGGAATTTTTTTTTTGGAATATTAATTGGTGGAAAATTGTGTGGTTAAAAAGTAAAGAGAATTTTTGGGTTTATATGTAATATTATTTTATTGATAGAATGTGTGGTTAAAATGAAGAAAGAGAAAAAAATGAGAAATAGAATGAAAAAGAAATGAATTTCAAACAGGGGCTTAAAAATGAGTATGTAAAAAAAAGTATTTGAAAATAGTGATCGTCAAACATGAGCTTATATAAAAATCGACATGGCGAGATGTGCCCACGTGGCAATTAATTTTATAAAAATTATGGGGTTCAATACCAAATAATACATGAAATTTTACCGTTTCTTTAAAACCACACGGCTGATTTTGGCTCCCAAACAACTCAAAGGTTGTATACAAAATTATTGGAAAAAATCACGGTGGGTCCCAAATCCCTACAACTTTCTGATTTATGCTACACCGCCTTGTCCCCCTCTGACAGATGGGGGAAGCCCATGTGGCCCTTCCGAAATGGAAAAATCCTCGTATTCTTGGCCCCCTCATTTTATTTTTGTCAACTAAACCCATGTGATCCTCCTTGCCTCAATTTTCAATACTCCCAAAATTCAATCACTCGTTTTTCTTCCAATTATTTTAAACAAAAAATTATTATATTAAGCCCCTATTTGAGGCAAATTATTTAAACAAAAGAATGAAATTTTTTTACCGTTAATCATCACATCTAATTAAATTTGTTGGCTTTTCATCTCTTGTGTGAAGCCCAATTGTGTGTCCAACGGGTAACGGCTAGATATTTCATTTTAATGAAACAAATAATTTGTCTCAAATAATTATTGCCATGTGAACTCTAATGCGCCGAATTTTCTGTTTGGTTGCAAATTTCAAGTCGTTTTCCATACCTCGAACTTTCTGTGGTGCCCGTATTTGTGTGGTCCTTTAATTGTCATCCTCACTTCACACAACATTCTTTATTGTTTTTCTTCACTTGGCCAACTCATGGCATCTCACCATGTTATGACCAAATGGAAAATCAGTAAGGCTCGGTCCATTGTCGAGTTAGCTCGATCCATAAAATCTTAAGTTTAATTCGATTTGGCTCGATTTTCTGACTTGTGAACCTCATGAACCGAATCAAGTTATCCACGAATCCATGAGTTGGCTCATTTTTAAAAATAATAAATAAGCTAAAAGTTACAAATGAGCCGATCCACTAGTCCAAAACGAGTTGCTATTTATACTCTCCCTCACTCTTTATGTTATGCCTTATCATACGTCTTGGATAAAACTATTGATGAATTATTTCACATTCTTTTATTATCTTGTCCTATAAATCAACGGTCACTTTTAGAGAAATCTCCATTAGGTTATTAATCTGAATATATCTCAATTGAATCACTAAACTTTTCAATTTGATTTCTAATTTCATCACCCTGTTACCTATCGTTACCAACTGAAGAAAATCGCTTAGTTGACAACTACACCATAAAATGCCTTTTCACGTAATGACTATGCAGTACTCTAGCAATGAAAATGGTAAAGGTGAGAGGTATGACAATGCATGCTAGTGACTTAGCAATATGTCCACTAAAACTGCTCAATCCTACTCAGCAAAATTATTGCAAAGTGACAGTGCATGCTAGTGACTAAAACCCACCATTCAAATCCCGGCCCCAAAATCCAGCCATGCAAGTGGGGTAATACCACCCATGAGCCACTTGAACTCCTTCCCACGGGCCGGCCAGTGCTCTTGAACTCCTTGATCGAATCGCTTAACAGGTACAAGTTGTCGCCCTCTAAACTTCAATTTCCTAAATTTAGTGAGTTCGGCAACGAATGCATGTTTGAAAAGTATATATAAACGATTTATTAAATTATAAATAAAATAAAAAGAGTGGTGGATAGTACTTGTGGAGTCTCACGAAATGTATGAATAAAAAGTGACTTGAAAAAATAAGTTTAATAGATTAGGCCTGCTCAAGGTTTATAGGTAAGGTAGTTTGGACTAATTTGTATGGCTTCTCCGGATGGTTGAGAGGTGTAGCGAGAGCGATTGTCCACTAATAGGGAGGACCATGTTACTCCAGGTTTTATGCGTTGGCTATCACTATCTTGGCCCGAATGTGTGAATGGGTTAGGAACACATGGAACAATGTAAAATTGGCTCTTGCCATTTTTCGGATTTCTCATCAAGCATACTTGACCATTGAGTCCGAACTATGTACCGAAGTGGGGACAAAGATAATTCAATAGTGAGTCCCACACCCTATAACCAGTAAGTAAAAATTATGAGATTTATATATTTGTCTTTTCGCTACACTTTATCGTCTCATAGCTTATGAGAGAAAGAGCCAATTGAACTACAGTTTACCCCAAATATACTCTAGAAAAAAGGATGCAAACAAATCATTGCTAGTAACCGTGTAATTTTTTAATGGTTTTGACACGGAACTCGTTTTAAGGTTGTCGTTTGTACCCAAAATTATTGTACTTGTAACGAATGATATGAATCGTTAGTTATGTTTCAACAAACTGTTCTTAACTTCATAATTAATCTCATATTCGTTTTGCAGATTTTCTATAATATACATCAAAATTTAATGCGAAAACATTGGTAGACACAATAATATATAGTTCCTGCCAACTCTATTTATTTTTCACCAAAATGATTGCAAAGTGCTAGTGCATTGCTAGTGACCTGAGCTAGATTAGTCATTCGGGTCTTAACTGAGGACTTAATCCTTCCATTTAAGGCCTGGCCTGAAAACCCATCAACGCAAGTACTGTCATCAGTTAGGGCAGCGCTAACCCATGTCTCCACGTTACTCATGTGCCATATGAACTCCTTCCCACGTGCCCTGCCCATGCTCTTCAGCTCCTTGATCGACTTGCTTAGGCGGTCCACGTTATCACTCATCTCCTCGAAGCAGTCTTTGATGGCGGCACGTTCTCCGGGCTTAAGTCCTCTGAATTTTGTGAGTCGGGCTACGAATGTTTTAGTAGATTCAGCCCGCTCGAGGCTTACGGATAAGGCCGTTTGTACCAATTGGCGCGGGCTTCGTTGAATAGACGGTGCGTATATTGATAATGACTGGACACAGACGACGGGATACGTGGTGGCTCTGCACGAGGCTTTAATGAAATTGGTGGCCGGATCGGTGGCTGCCACTTTAGACGACTCAATCTTGGTCGGAACGAAAAAGAGCGAGACGAAAATTAGTGACAATGTAAGAGTGGCTCTTGCCATTTTTTATCTCTCTCAAGACAACACGAGAATGGAAGGATAAGGAAATGAGAATCGAGCACAAATATTTATAGAGAGACAATTGAATTCTTGTTACCATACATTTATTGTGGGCCCCAATTCGCCAACGATGGGCCCAGCCCATCAATCATGCATTAATTTAAGGATTCTTGTTTGATAGTCATAGATTTGGAGCATCTTTTCCTTTAAAATATTAAACTATTAATTTGTAAACCTTCGACCTTTTGGTACGACACCGACCCAAACCAACCCAAAATCAATGACTGCGTTCACAAATTGTTTGGGTTAGGCACACCGTCATTTAAGCGTGTTTAATATTTTATTAAATTAAATAATATTGAACAGAATAATTGACAATTTTCTATGATTATGTTCAATATTTTTGTGCCATTTTCGTAGCTAATGTGAAAGCCTTTAAACAGCAGCAGTGGGAACCAAAAATCTTCCCTTTTCAAAAGCAGCGGAAAGCATAGATTTTTATTGCTTTTGGAAACAGAAAAATTAGGTCATAACTGCATAGCAATAATAAAAGCGAACCTAGTCGGCTAGTTGGATTTTAGGTTCATGTCAAGCGAGAAATGCTACAGCAACAAGGTAAGTACACTTGGCATTTTCTCATTCACAGATAAATAAAAATTAAAGAAAATGTTGCCAATCAAAAACTGCCACTTCACTCCCTGAAAATGGCCCACCTTGTTTGTTTAGCTATTTTGAAATCAAGTGTACAGGATTTTTTTTGTCATAATTTTTACTGGTGCTACGTTGATGCCTTGATGGGCAGTTTTCTTTGTTTTTTTCACCCACTGCAAATGAAAACTTAACAAGTGTGTAGCTTAGATTCCTTCAATATATATAGAAGGGTTTTGCTATGTGTACATTATGGTACACACGTGTCCATTATGAACACACCTGTCCATTATGAACACGGCTATAATGTACACATAGCATTTTCCTATATGAAATCATACTGGGGTGTTGAAATCCTCCTTGACAGACTCCTCACAATAAGTGGAGGGGTGGATTTTTTTTTTTTTTTCTTTTTTAATTCATATGAATTCCGCGTGAGTCCCATTACATTGTGAGAACGTCAACTAGAGTATCAAAAATTTTCTGACAACATAATTTATTTCATATATATATATATATATAAAAGTTATTTCACTAAATCTGATACACTCAATTACAAATATCTTATTTTGATGCGCGTGGTTGTGCTTCAATTAGTATAGGTTCCTGGTACAAGACCCCACTTGAGGCAGTAGGGTCAGAGCCATTACTTTTGTTTGTCTCCACTCTTCCATTTTGAAAGCTAAATGTGAAGTGGAAAGCTTTTAAACCTTTAGGATGATATTTTCATTTAATAGAATTCTTTTTTTTGCTTAAATCATTTTCAATCATACATTTTATAAAATTCACAACTTTTATAAACTTTTCAATAACACATTTCATCATTTTTTTTAAATCAAAATTTACTAAACATCTTATTTTTAGCCAAACCAAACAGAGACTAAACATATTTTATAACTACCTAGTTTTCTCCCAAACTATCCTCGAAAACATTTTTCACACCACTACAATGTTGGAAATTTAGTTCCAAAAAATGTGAAAAACAAAACTTAAGTTTTTAAAACGGAATACTTGTCTTCTCATTAATACATCCATGTTGAACATTTTGAATATCCCAACTTTGATCTGCAATCCTTTTTTTTTATCTTCATCTTCTTGAGTGCCTCCTACTCTTGAATCTTCTTTAGTATTTTTCCAATTCTAGATTACTCCTCATGGAGGGCATCAAGATTTGACAAGGAATATCAGAACAAAGACATACTTAAGAACAAAAGACTTGTTAAAACTGCATTGAATAGATTAATTCCCGAGTACTAAATTCATTGTCCAAGAAGTCTATGTCATTATTACTATCTTAGGAACTTGAAACTTAAGTTCCAAGTCAGCTAAAACTTTTCCAAATATTTGATCAAACGTGGTGATATTCGAAGTTTATTTTATTTAATTAAAAATTGGGTTTTTTATCTGATCGATAAGTTGATTTCAGTCAAACTTTGACCAAGTAGTATCTACAACCCTTATGATAAGTATAATTTTTACACTTATTTAGATCATCAAAAGTGGACGTTTGAAAGTGCTTTTATGGAATTAATACTTAATTTGTGTGTATGTTGATTGTTTAGTGGAAACTTGATGTAGGAAAGACTTTTGGAGGAAAGGAACTAAAAAAAGGAAGAAAATGACATAAATTGTGCATATTATGGAAGATGGGGACCAAAGTGGCAGGCCTTGAAAGAAAATGGGCTTAAATTGAAATTAGAAGGGACTTGATATGAATGAAAAGTTGAATTGAGAGACCGAGATGAAAATGCTAAAAGGAAGAGCCTTGCGATCGAAAGGGTATCACCCAAGCAATCACAAGGGCATGACTTACAGAACCTGATAAAAGAGGCAAATTCATATAGCAGAACGGGAAGGTGAAGAAGAGAACTAGTGAAGGAATTCAAGGGAGACGAAATTCATCTTCAACCTTCTCTTTGTAACTATATTTTTTGGTTGACAAATATTCAATTATTTTTGTGTTATTAGTATGTTAGGCTAAACACCTTAGACATTCTTTTAATTCGAGACTTCTCTTTTAAACTATTGATTTGTGTTGATTGATGCCATGATTTTAATTCACGTTGGAATGATTGATCACCCTTTGCACGTATATGTGACTTGTTTTAATTTTGGGAGGTTCGAAATAAGTTAAGCTCATATTTAGTAATCAACATAGGGTCCTATAGATGTTATATAAGATTGTTTATGCTTTATCTAATCTATATAAATAATTTTGCAATTGAATGCATATCTAGATTTTCAAACTTGGGATACGAATATTTCGAGTCGTGTGTGAAAATAAGTTTGAGTATACTCAGGAGAGATGGTTAGACAATATAGGATTTTTCAATTTTTTTCTATTGTTAATCTATGCACAATTAGGTTAAAAGAGAAAAGTGGAGGATTATAATGAATTCTAATGGTGGAGTCAGATTCCTAGAACGTTTTTCTATACAAATATCTCTTTCATCTCAATCTTCATTTGTATTTAGATAGTTAGTAGTCGAGTAATTAATAGACATATAGTACATCTTACCAAAACATTAATTGTGTGTTTTATTTGTTTTTAACGAGAATTGATAGAATCGAAACGAATAGGGAAAGGATATAATTCTGGACGGGATGTACCATGCGATCGAGATGTATCACGTGGTTTAGGCTATATTACAACCCAAATAGAAACACATGTTTGTATCTACAACGGCTTCAAGAAAATGGAAGTGGCGTTCCAACATCTTTTAAGATGTACAATTGCATACTACTAAGGTGGATATGTAAATATATTTCATTTCTTTAGTTATTATTATATATTATTTATTTATTATAAAAAAAATTGTATAAAAAGTATTTATTCGTATATAATTTTAACTCCACCTACATTTATAGCTTATCCTAATCTGGATAAAGGAGTGTTTTTACAAGTTTATAAAGCTTTTGACGAAATATTTTGTTTAGCGTTACCATTTCCTTACAAATTTACATTTTTATACTTCGAGGAGTGAAAATGCAATTTTTCAATTCAAATTCCACCCAAAAAAAAAAAAAAGTCATAAATGACAGCTCACATGGTGGGTCGAGCAAGCCCATTGGTGGGCGAGTACATGGCATTACTTCACAGGGGCCTACAAAAGGGGTGGACCCCGCAAGTATACATATGGACCTGTAAGGCCCATGAGAAAGCATTACTCTTCGTGGGTGAGCTGAACAGCTCAACTCGACCCATTATCCTAACTTTCACTATTGAGCCATTGTTTGAATCATATTATTTTTTTCATTCACATTCTTCTACTCATTTTCAATCATACATTCTTCAATAAAATAATATTTTTCATCATATCAATAACTTTTCCTTCTTTTTCAATCACACATTTTCATCAATTTATTATTCTAAAATACATTCTTACAAAATAATGTGGCTCAAACATACCATGAGTAACACAACATACTCCGTAGGTTTCAAGGCATCAAATAACAAGTTGAAGTTTAATTTTAAACGCTTGAAGAGTGGGAAGAACGTGTATATGGTTATATCACAAAATTTGTTGTTCGAAAATGTGCCCAAGGCTATTTCATGACTGGAAGAATAGAATATCAGTTCTAACCATTTGTTCGGTCAACTTGCAGGCATGAAAACCAGTGCTTTTGTCGGTAATGATTGTATGGCGCTCTACTACCACCCTGCCAAGATTAATAGCACTGAAATCCTGTTAAGTTTCTTGGTCCTCTGTTTGAAATAATGTCACTTTGCCATTTAAATTTCTCGTTGCCTTTGTCTGTTACAAACAATGATTATGTGTCCAAACAGCTTGGAAGTGCCAGTCTTCTGGTATTAAATACTAAGAATAGATACATCACAAAAACAAGGGAGGATTCTCTCTGTATTTCAATTTTGTGTTTTGAATTTTTAATTCATTTTGAATTTTGTGTTTTGAGTGTCGATTTCGAGATTGTTGAAAATGTGTTCTTTTTGACATTTTGAAAAATTGTTTTAAAAATACTCAAAATGTGTTTTGAAAATTTTAGATTGATTATAATTGAAAACACCCAAAACAACAAATTTGTCATTTGAAATTTTTTCTTTGTAAATTTTTAACTTGTTTTCAAAAACGCGTTTTCGAAAATAGGAAAGAGAATGCGTTTTCATTATTTTGAAAAATCGAAAACAAAAAACGACTTGAAAATAGTAAAGAGAACATACTCTAATGAGTGTTTCTTCTTTTTGTGGTGTGGGATGTGGCTTGTAAAATAGCCAGTGAAATACCCAAAGTTGGCAAGATAAGTATAAGAAATTTTGAGGAAGTCAAAATTGTGCTACTATATTTTTGCTTTGGCATTTGTTTTACTGTGATGAGGCAACAGGAGATACTTCACTCTCAATAGAGACTACCCATTGCAGAATGATAGAATTCACTTCATTTGGCTGCTCATCGTGAGGGCAATGGCCTGACAAAATAACACCAGGGTAAGGAAGTATATATAACATTCTGGATAATAGAACTACAAAATCTACCATGGCAAACAAGAGCGCAATAAAATTACCAGCATCTATTTCTTTTGTTACTATTCCTCTGCAATGCTCTCTAAACATAGCTAGCTTTGTCTTAGAATCACAAAGTGGGTCCTTCATTCCCTGTTATAAAAAAATTTACAATTTACATTTTGAAAGGATGAAATCCACACCGATAGAGGCCCTTGACTGATTATAAATGGGAGATAAAACACCTGTATTACAAGTATCTTCCCAAATTCCTTCAAAAGATAATTTAGGGGAAGCGAGAGATCAAAGCTGAAGATGCTTTCCAAAACAACAGTCACACCAGGATCATACGACTAAAAATTAGTTAAGGGCGTGCGTATGTAATGAGAAAAAATTGCTACCGTTATATTTAGTCATTTTTAAGAAAAAAAGTTTAGAGAGGAATAACAAACTGCGTGACTAATTTTTTACAAGATAGAAATAAAGAAGGATACTGCTCTAAGCATCTCATGTATAAGCTTATCATCGGCTCGATCTGTTTTCTGCATTACATCACCTTAGGAATAAGTATGATGTGATGAAAAGAAACAGAAATGAAACAGGTCTAGCCTTACAGTTGGATAAAAACTCTTAAGTATATTCCTGATATTAAACCTCAAGTAGACCAAAAGTAGTCTAGCACCCAACCATGCCGCTCCTGAAGTTCGCCTATCCTGAAATATTTAACAAGCTAAAATTATGCAAGGAAATTTTGCATTACAATAGGTGACGCAAACATTGGTTAGGATGCATATATGATAGTCACAGATTTAAACAGCAGAAGACAGATCATGCAGGCAACCTCAAATAGACACAGCACCTATACAACTAGGCAAACACATCGTGTGCACCACCACACAAGGAAACTGACAATGGGTCGACATAAGTTCAAATTTTCCTTACTTTCAAGTAATGTAGAGCGGAATATCCAGGAATGATCTTGCCAGCACCGTTGATAAGGACCACAGATTTGGCTAAAGCTGGCCAAAGGCCAGCAAGAATAGCAACAAAATAGCCTACAAATAAAGGACTGACCGTCAAAGAGACAATTCCAAGGACATTCATTTCGAAGTAGAATTTTTTTCCCTGAGAAGTCATATTATTTATCTATTTATTTAACGTATTCCTTTTTCAGGCATACAAATAGGATTGGAGGGTCCTTTCATTACCACCGATTGAGTTCCCAACGAGGTGTACAGGCTCCCCAATAACTTCAATTATGAAATCTCTGAGAAGTTCAGCCCACAGAAGTTCAGTGTACAGTATATTGGGTTTTTCTGATTTACCAAAGCCAAGTAACGTGATTGCCCAAACTCTATTCCCTGCTTCAGCTATGGGATTTACATTATCTCTGTAATGCTCCAAAAAAGCACCAAAACCATGTACAAGAAGCATAGGAGGACCTTCACGACCAGCAACTGTATACTGAGAATGTGAAATCCATTCAAAAGTAATTCAGCATTAAACTTGGCAGCTAGCAAAGCAAACCTATGAATGGACATGTGGATGATGCAATTTCAAATACTAACTTGGACTATATGACCATTCCATCTCCATGTTCTAACGGAGTAATAGTCACCCTTCCTTATTTGGACTTTTAAAGTCAAAAGCCGATACCACTACCAAAAGAAACAAATGTGAGTCAGAAGATGCCAGTTAAACAATTTGTCATAAACCAATACAAGTACTTGAGTGAGTATGCCAATGGAGAAAAACAACAATTCATCACAATCAATTTATGGAACAACTAGTACCTCCATGGAAGAAACAGTATCAATGGCTGCAGCAGCGGTGGTTGTCGAATATCCGAATGGTGATAAGAATCCACCATTTCGGTCTGTTTCATATTTAATGGCTTCGTAATACACTCTACGCGTGGAAATAATACCAAGAAGAAGTGCAGAACCAAAAAGGGCACAAAATGAAGCTCCCTCGCGACTTTCAGCTTCACGTTGCTTGTCATGTACCCTGCAAATAAGTTGTGTTATACTCTAAGCACGTAATAATATAACTTATGGAACTAATTAGTTTCTGAAATTTCTAATATATAATAACTTCCCAAATCTCATAGGCACAAGATAAGAAGAGCATACATGACTTGCCATAATAAACTAACAAAAGCAGTACATATTTTCAATCACTGAATCATGAATGTGGTTTTAGTGGAAACCAATAAAAGCTGTTAGAGGTTCGATTTTCCGAAATTGAAATATTAATGAAACAATGCCAAAACCCTGACCATCTGGAACTAAATGTGCTCATTTTTTATTTGCCATTTCAATATTAAAATATGAAATCAGTTTAGCAAATTTAATTTTAGCATTCACTGCTGTCACACAACAAATTGAAAAGATAGAGTTTGCATTGGATGTATGAGTGCTGCACGAGTGAAACATGACGAAAAAATATGAAATTCAAATTAAATTGTTTGTGGTCCTCATGATTAGGGTATTACACAGGCTAGAATTGTCTACATCATTCACTAACCCAATTTTACAGTTTGATGCAACAGCAACTTCTTAATAAAGTGTCAATGAAGCAAAGAGATGGGTTGTCAATGACATAAAGAAGATGCTTTGAAACTACAACTACAGGCACTGATTATCTAAAATAAATTTTCACATGATAATTGACCTTATGATTCATTTTCATAAAATAACTCCATGTTGAGAGAGAGAGAGAGAGAGAGGATGCTAAAGCAGTCATAAATGACTTCATATAAATTAAAATTTATGATGAGTAGAAATGTAAATTCAAGCCCCTGGTCAAGGAGAGAGACGTACTCCTGCCATTCATCTCGAGCAGTCCCCTCTAGGTATCGTAAATATGCAGCCAAAGCATTCAATACTAGACTTGCCCCACCTCCCACCAAGTTCCCTTGACTAGTTACAAATGCTGATTTTTCTGGTCTCCACTGTTTAGTTTTGTAGCTGGAACTTTCTAGATTTCTTTCTTTTATTTCTGCTTTCCCCAACTTGTTTAATTTCTTTCCTTGTAGCACACTTTGAGCAGAAAACTTCTTTAATGAAATCCATTCTTTTTTCAAGTTGCCAACATTAGAACTATCATCTATATATTTCTTCAAATCATCCAGCGTTGGCAGATCACCTA
This sequence comes from Fraxinus anomala, assembly GCA_903798345.1. Lineage (NCBI taxonomy): Eukaryota > Viridiplantae > Streptophyta > Magnoliopsida > Lamiales > Oleaceae > Fraxinus > Fraxinus anomala. The sequence goes on from CAIGRN010126527.1 coordinate 80,751, forward strand.
ATATACATAGATGACATTGTATTCAGTTGCCAAAATGAGAAAACTGATTTTATTGAAAAAAAAGGTGGAAATGTGTACAGGTGTATTATTCACTTACCCCAGAACAAATCCACAGGAGGGCCAGGTAATGTCGGTGTCAAAAGGGTAGAAACAATAGGAAACTTTAGCTTTTTGAAGTCATTATATGAAGATGGTAGATCCTCCAAACTCTATGCAAAAATAAATAAACAATGAAGTTATTAAAACGTTCAATAACAACTAAAAATAATCATGCATATACACTCATCTCATTACTAAAAAGAATGGTAGGATCTAAAAAGGACAAGGATGAAACCTTGACATCATAAAATTGAGTGCTCCACTTCACAATTTCAGGGTTTCTCCCTTCAAAAGATTCAATTGACAAGGTCTCTTTAACACTATCTAGCATTCTGCACAACTCATACTCCACCTCCTCTTCTACGAAGATGCTGCTAGCGTTGACCTGTCATAGTCCTTGGTGATGAGCATAACAAAATAAGTAGAATGCCCTTGAAATTTCTCCTCATTCCTGCCCAGTTTATATACAATATCATATTAGAATGAGAGAAACAATGTATTTAACCACCTCCTTGACAAGTTGTCCAATGACTCGTTCTGCACTCCCAAACTTGATCATCAGATTGGATCCCTTCTCCTTCAGCAACTTCCTTAAATCTTCCAAAGCAAAAAGAAGCAGTTCGAGCATTTCATCTGAAAATCCTGCACCAATTATGAAAACAACAACACATTGTGAGGTCATTGGAACTGTCATCAAATTACACAAATTCTCACTTCAAGAAATACGAGCTTCATCTCACATGTAATGTGCAATAAAACATTTTTCTTAACTTTTGCTCTAGATATCTGGTAGTTTCTAATCATCGCAGAAAGTATCTCAATTGGAGCATGCCATAAAGTCACGAAACGCTCACATTTCTAGTCAAATAGTAAACATTTATTATTATTATTATTATTAGTGGTCAACCACTTCAAGTGAGGCAAGATTTCACCTAAATGTTGAGCAAGCCAAATATGGGATATGTATTTTAGCATAACTGCTAACCAAGTCAAAATCTCTCTATCAACGATTCATGAAATCTTTGTGCACTCACTTATTGGATACACATTTTTGCATAACTGGTATCATTTTCTCAGCATTTTTTGCTACATTACAGACTCCTGATCAGAGTCGATGGTGTTGAAGAACTGCAGCAATTCACATGCCCTCTTTTCTTGTTCAATCTTGTTGCTTGCTTATAAGTGATCCTCCAATTGTTAGGCTGGATTTTCTACCTTCTAGTGGTAGTAAAAGTTAAACCAATGCAATACTGCTTTATATAAATTCTCCCATTTGCAATCTTTTTCAACATTCTGACTCATGATTTATGATCGATCAATGGTAACAATGCTGAAATTTTTGCAACATTTTCTCCTAGGATGATAACTGCTCTGGCAAATCCTCGTTTTAATAATCCTCAAAATTGTATTTAGTGTCAAACGTCTTGTTCTACAACACTAGCATTTCATCTCACATTAGATCCAAAGACAATATTATATGAAGTAATTAACGTTTCCTGATACAGAAAAAGAGAAGATCATCCTACTCCGCGACCGGCAGAATATTCAAAACTGATTTCGTTTTTCCAAATATCGAGAATTTTTCAAGCGCGTGCATTGCCACAAATATACCCAATGATGTATGTTTGTGATGTATGTTTGTGACAGTGCAAGCGTCCTTGGATCACATAATTCAATTTAAGTAGAAGAGATAATTGATTTACTGGAGACGATGCGGTGATCAAAGACATAAACAGGAACAACTTTGCGATACTGGGAGGCAGCAGCGATGAGGCCGGAGTGATCATCGACGCGAAGATCATACTTGTACCATACAATTACAGCGCTCGTGTTCTCCGCTTCGCCGGATTTTACACTACATTTCACGGCGGAGGCAGAAAATTTAAGCCGAGCCCTAGGAGGGGAAAAAGTGATGTTTCGTGAATTCGAAACAGTAAAAACACATGGGTAAACAAGAAGAGCCATGAAAGGAAGGGAAGGAAAAGGTGAAGTAGAAGTAGAAGAGAGGAATTGGAGTTTGAAAATTTGGGGTTTTTTGGGGTATTGAAATCCATCAATGGTAGGAAGATTCCAGGGGTTTATATAGATATGATCGAACAGTGTAGAGAATGTATATGCACGGCTCCGATGCCACACAGATTATTGTGGTGGAGAAGTGCAGCTGAGATTTTGTGTCTATTTGTGTGCGACTGAGCGGGAGAGAGAGAGAGAGAGAGAGAGAGAGAAGCTAACGACGCCGTACTGCTTACGTGAAAATTGTAAAAAATAGTATATGTTTAATTATTATAGGGTTTCACTTTTGATCAAATTGAGGGCATGAGAAGTGGAATTCCTTGCTACTCAATTTGATCATGTTGTCGAGAATTTTCATATCCTGCTGAATTCCAGTGATTAGATTTCGTTGTGAAGAAACATGAATTGAATCACTCATGTTCACCACTAAAAAAATATACATGTATTTCATTAACTTTTCTTTACTTTTTAATCACACATTTTTCGAAAAATCACTATTTCGTGGTACAAACATGGACTAAAAATGGAACTATTAGTTCCATGGTATTGTAAAGTATTCGTTATTTTCAAAATACATTTTTCTCTTATTTTTCTTTGACACGTTCTTCAATAAAATAATATAATACGTTAATTCAAATATTTTTATTATTTTTTAATCACACAATTTTTATATAAATACTATTTCAAAATATATTTTGGATAAAAAAAAATAGCGCTCATACATCGCTTAATCAGTTGTCTCGTCACACATATAGTCACCATGAAGATTTATCATCCCATCTCAGTTCTAAAATTTTCCCTTCTCAAAATATTATTCTCCCATTGCAGCGAGTAAAATAAATAATCCAACTGAAAATGGCGCTAATGATACTTCGCCCACCATCATCTTCATCTCTTACCATCAAGAAATCCCATCTCCTCCTCCACACATCATCCCATTCCCATCCCAAAACCGCTAATTTTTCTATCAAATCCGAACAAGATTCCTCCTCAAACCAACCTACAGAACAAACCCCTCCCAATCCCAAGAAAGCCAACAATTTATCATCTGGTTCTGGATTTGGCTCTGTATCTGCAAGTTCCACAGTGTCCTCTTCCAAGAGGAAACAGCAGAAGGGAAAAAGAGAAAGGGCCTCCATAATTCGTAGAGAACCGCTGGAAAAACCCAAGTTTGTTGCAACTCCACAAGAGGAAGCGAGGAGCGAAGAGCTGAGGAAGAATGAGGGTGCTTTTCTTCTTGCTTGGTTGGGACTCGGCGCAATTATTCTTGTCGAGGGTATTGTTCTTGCTGCCTCAGGTGGGTTTGATTGTAGTCACTTGCTTAATGCGTTTTGAAATTCATCACAGTATTTTGTTGTTTATAGTTGTTAGTATGACTCGTTTGCTTGTTTATCGAAGACAAAATTTAAAGGCTTAAGCTTAAGCTTTTAGACGGGATTGTTTAAAACAGTATTGGAGGATCCAAAGGTCCATTGGCTTATAAAACTCTTGCAGCTGTCCAGGTGTTAAGGATTCGATGTAAAAAGGGAATCTGGTCTACAGGGGCTCCAAACTTTAATAATAAATACGTCACTTCTCTAAAATGTTAAGCTTTTAAACAAGGAGGTTCCCTGTTTACTTGTGAGCAGCGTCAGATGAAGCATTAAGAAATTCTGTCATGCTGATTACATTCTATAATTACTTTTAAGACAGGTATTATGTTGCATACATTTAGTACCAAGTAATAATATTGTTTCTGACATGATCAATATGACAAACTCAGCTGTATCAATATGTAATGGAATTTCAGGTTCAATACCGCTGCCTCAACTGAACAATTCTATGAGAATTGAAGCAGGATAGACTGGAGCTTCACAATATGCTTGGAATTTCTGTGAATAATTATAATTATTATATTATTTGCTGCCTGACCATGATATTGACACAACATGATAAATAATGACTTTTGGAAGGAACAGTAAGTATAATTTGTCCCTATACTATCTAGAATTCCATTGGAAAAACCATGTCAGGCTGGCCCGTTATCTCTCTGTAAACGTAATTCTTGTGATTCTTAATGTTAGAAGTACTTGCAACTTGAAGATTAACATATTATTACTTGAGACTAGAACTCACTGCTTTGTGCTTACCTATAGTTTCAATCATGTGACTGGCCTACTGTCTATGTTACAGTTATAAATAATTCCTTCATGTTGAAGATCTTTTAGCTTAAAAATTGTAGTATGTTTCCTTTTTCTGAGATTATATCTTCTTGTAATACAAGGAAAGAAATATAAGTCATTTTGCATTGCATATGTATGATGCATGCCGTTTTAGTGCTGTGAATTTGCAGATTCTGATATATCCATTTACTACTTGCAGGCTTTTTACCAGAAGAATGGGATAAGTTCTTTGTGAAGTATCTTTACCCTTCTTTTACTCCAACAGTGTTCTTGTTTGTGGCCGGTACAGTTGCCTATGGAGTTTTGAAGTACTTGCAAAATGAGCAATTTAACCGTGAAAACTGATCTTACGGTCTCAAATATGAGTTAGAGGGGTTCTAGCATAATTAGCAAGGTCTCATTTGTTCTGTCCAATGCTTTTTATCCCTGTGACCAAACAAATATGTATAATGGAAATGCTAAAATTCTGATTCAGAAAAATGCAGAAACAATATTATTCTCTTCCCCCAACCTCACTATGAATGATTTTTGTGAATCCCTTTCCATCAGTTACTTGTACTTTTGCAATTTCCTTTATGAAGCTGTTATACTTAGAATCTCTGTAGATGCTAAGTATAGTAGCATCTATGTACTGTATGACCTCGTTGTACCTGTTTTATTGGGGTCTTCATTTATTGTGATTGCACCTGTGAACCCCTAAAGGCTAAAGTGGACATCTCATGTTGGTCCTGAAATGGGATTATTTGGAGAATGGTTGTGGTGGGATTTACAAAGGTGAATAATATTTAACTCTGAAGCCCATCATTATCTTTGTCACATCTTTTTTTATATATAGTTAATGCTTGTTTCTATCTTCCAAACATTGGGGCTTGACGCTTTGCTTGAATTTGAGAATTAGGAGTACTTAGTTCATTCTATAATATCTTTTGCCTTCTATAAGAATCACATGTGAGCTACTGTATAAGCTCGACTCTGCTGTAAAAAATCAATTAATTTGGGTATCAGTGTTTAATCTAAGCTCAGGGCTCCCATGTGTGGAATATTCTTTTTTTTGAATTGTAAAGGTTATCAAAACTGAAATGTAAATGAGATGAGATGGAACTTTTAACCAATGTTGTTAAAATTGCTTTAGGATAAGTGTTGAGTTTTCATTAACCCAAGGGTGCTGGAAAATATTTATTCAGAAAGTATTCATATGACCTATACATAACTGAATTTTCTTGTCTATCTCGTCATCTTAAACACTTAAATTCTTGCCACAAAACTTTCTGGATTTGAGGTCTTGCTTATTGCACATCTTCATCTCATGATTAGAGCTTCATAATATTTAATTATTTTTCCTTGGTGTTTACCATATGTAATATCCCACTGTAAGGCCAGGTATATGCTTTTGAATTGAGAAATCAAGCCACACAACGAATGACAGATAGCTTGACAGTGTAAAGCTTTCTAATTGTAAGTGAAAGATCCTTAGTAGACTCTGGCAGAAAATATGCTTGTCTTACATTTTCATAACTTGTACAGCTGTTATGATGAAGCAGTCACAAGTATGAGATTTAGGGGGGAACACCAACAAGCAAGATGATACCAATTGAGGATATATAAAGGGAAAGACTACTTGGATGATTGGGAAATATTTTCCCAAATCAAAAGAAACTCTCATTCATGAGAGTGTCACGATTGCAGTACAACAAATTTGAAGGAGAGGTAGATCAAAATTAATGTGGCTTGATTTAGTTGCAACAAGTTTGATTTTGTTGGACCTTTAGGTGGATGTAGCATGTGGATTATACGAAATGGTGAAAAAAGAATTCATGTAGCCGACCCCAATTTTATTAGGACTAAGTTAGCTTGTTATATTGTTAAGACAGAAAGAGGAGATGATAGCATGTCCTTTCTTTTGCTGTTAATTCTGCCTGGATCTGGGAGCACATTTTGAGGAACGTGATCTGCAATATTGTTTGATCCTGGTATAATTTTCTGATCTTTCATACGTTTGATCCTGGTGTCTTCATTGTCTGATCTTTCATACGTTAGAATTCCCTAGCGTTGTAAATTTTTGCAGTTGTTGAGGAATGCAGCAGCAATTGGTTTATCATTTTCAATTCAGGGACTAATCACATACGTATCTCGTGAACTTTATATAGCTCTTCTTTCTAGACGAGATGAACCATCTCTCTGGTGTTTCTTATCTTGCTAACAAAAAGAAAATTTATTAGAAAAGTGGAAGGTGCATTTCTTGATAAGACTGAATTCAACTAGTTGGGGTAGGCTACGTGATATTTGGAATCATGGAGAATTTTCTTTGTTTCTGCATTTCAGTTTCTCATTTAAAAGTAGTTTCTAGGGAATAGCCAGTGGTGTTCTTTGAGCTTGAATCTATCTGAAATGGCACATTATTACTTTTTGTTTCTTTTTTCCTCGAGCTCATTTTTTGGACACTAAGTCTAAATATATTACTACTACTGCTCAGAACTAAAGACTGCCTACTTTTATCTGTTGGCTTCGGGAAGTCAGTTCCCTCAAGTAATTCATTTACAAGTAAACCTAACGCATTTTCAGAATCATACATCATATAGAGCTGTTTAGCTTCACATACCAGAAGAAAAGATTATGTCAATAAGTGTTATCTCTGCTCTGCTTAGGAGAGCATGCAACTGCATTCTTGATGAGCTATCTAAGTAAACTCTTAAAATGTTTGATATAAATGCTTATTTTGCCCTCTTATCTATTAAGCTTGTTTTGCCAGCCTCTATGGGTCTTTTTCACCAAGCATGACTACAAAATCAGAGATGACCATGGATATAACTGTGAGGTCTCGAATATTTTCAGCTGACCAATTCTACCCCCTCTACTGGTAAGTATTGCAACTTCCTTTCTGGGTTGAGACACTATGAATATGATGAAATTCTACAGTTGCATATGGTGAAATCGGAATTGATGCACTTCAGTTCTTCATAATGTTTCTGTATATGGTGTATTATCCTTTAGTTGAAGTCAATTATGTGGTATCTATAATAGAATGATATCTTGAAAATTGAACAAGAATGCTGAGTTCTATCTCTATTTTTGACACTTCTTTCTTGCGCACAATTTATATTTTGCTTCTCATCCATTTAGATTGTCAGTCTGATTTGACCCTCTTTTGTGCTGCAAAAATATATAGGATGCAGGTCCTGTCCATGTACCCTTCTTCAAATTAACATACATTTTACCCATTACAACTACAGTTTTAGTACCATTCAAATCCATCAGAATCATTCAACATTGTAAATACTAAAACTTGGTTAATTTAACAATTTGTCTCAATTATTCGTTTTAGGTAGGTTTCGTGAGTCAGTCACAGCTTCCTACAGACAGTTTTAAACACCGTTCGGATTGACACAGCTTAACAAACTAGTGTTCTATGAGATGTAATCAATTACGAAAATAAATAAAATTGAACTGTTTGAATGCAGAAGTAGAATTACCCAAAAAAAATCTTTAATTCAAGAAACAAGATTGTCTAGATATTAAAAAGATTCGAATCATTACCTAAATTCAATGGTAAATTCTTGAATTAATTTTGAATTGCGAACTTCCAGCTTCTTGGATTAAGAGCTTCCAGCTTTTAATTCCAAGAACTTGATACTTCATTCTCCAAAGCTGAGACTACGTCGATGGGTTGGCATCTTTTTTTAATTAAATTAAGAAACTAATTATTAGACTGGACAATTGAATAAAGTAAGAAAATAATTATTCTCTTTCTCTTTCCAAATTTAAATCCTATGGAATTATGTATTGTTATAGGATTTCTATGTCCATTTAGTCTTTATTTATAGAGATAAAGATGTTCCAATCTATGCACAATAATAATTTCAATTTCAAATAGAAGTCTTAATTAAAATTCAAATAGGAGTTTTAATTAAAATCCGCATTTAATTAAAGTCCGCATCCAATTATTTTACCTTTAATTACATGTGTAGTGCTAGAACTTCAATTACAATTATAATTAAGTTTGCAACTTTTATAACAATTACAACTAAGTACAGAATTTTATTGTAATTACAATTAAGCCCAAAACTATTATAATTATCGTAATTTAAGTCTCAATATTTTATAGAGCTACCGTAGGGACTTGATCGGACATATATTATCCAAACTTCAATAATTAGATCATTTATTGTCAATTCTAGATCACTCAATCTAATTATTAGTCTTTAATTTTTCCATGAAAGGCAAAAGACTGAATTCTTGGAATATATAAAATCACAAAAGCCAATAAATCTATAATACTTTCCTCTAACATGTCGTATATATATTTTATCCCCGCCCGAGATTCAATAATAGGTACGAGCATAAATGATTGTTTCGTCATTCTAATTATTCTCACTAATTTAAGTACAATTTTCTATGTCGAAATTTAGCCGTTGCTAAATACTAAGCTCAAATTTTAACTGGTCAACAAGAAATGCTTAAGTAGTCACTCTACTCATTTGTAGGACGACGGTTCCCTACCCGAATTCATGTTCTCTACTTCGTTCATTCTTAAATTCTCAACTCTTTGAGATATTTGATCAATCAAATTGATCTCACATTTGGTAAATCAAAGAATCATTAAAATCACGAAAATATATACATAATCCTATCAAGGGATTTAGATGAAATACACGACGATCAAGTGAAATTTAATTCTCTGCACAGTCATGCTATAGGATTAAACTCGACGCATGGTCCGTTTAATGCACTCCTAGTGTGCTACTGTCACCTTTAATTACTTTTGTAAGGACAAATCACAAACTCGAATAGTGAATCAATCAACACTACAACCTTGTAGTGCAAAATGACAACACTTGTACATTTGTCGTGAACAAATTATTTATAATCAAAATAGAAGTTGTCATACTGTACTTCTCAACGTAAATATCCAATTTATATTATCACAAATGATCATATGCATTTCAATTCACATGCTCAATAATAAATTAATACAATGAATAAATAAAATCACAATTTATTTATTATAAAAGATTATTTTATCACTGCAAAATATATTGTATGGGCACACAACCCAACATGAACACCAAATATAACGTGATAAATTCCTAAGGGAAACGTTAACGGGCATTTATGCTACGGGCAAAATAATCCACTATAAAAGAATAAAATTACAATAGTTTCAATTTTGTAATTTTGCAAAGTTAACAAATACAATCAAAAATAAATAAAGAACAGTTCCCTCATTTTCTTTCTTCCTTTGACTTGTTCGGAAAGTGGAATCAAATTATTTAGTCTTGACTTTATCGCCATTTCACTATTGTATTAGGCTGCAACCAGTACTTGAATTAAGATTCGCCAATTTTAACGCATGTCAAATAACTTGATCTTTAAGTAGAATTATATCAGGTATGTTTTCTTTAATTACGGTTGAAGAATACGATTTTTGCTTTGAGATATTTAAATGGAATATCAGATGGGTAGAACTCACTAGAGATGGTCAGAAGACACGGGACTCGTTGTAGGCTCATTGTGCGAAGGCATATTTTTCTTAAAGTATTGGTTCGTCCCTTAATGATTTTCTTTACTTATGTAAATGTTTGTGTAATTCCGCAAGTGTACGGATCGTAACAAGTAATAAAGTGAATTTATCAAGTCCATGTATTGTTCCCACAAAAACTACTATCTACTATCAATTTTTAAACTAATCTAATTTCAATTTAAGTGAAATGGTAACCAATTATCAAATCAAATTGTGGGTTGTAATTAAAGTCCACTAAATTAAATAACAAAATCAAATTAACCCGATTGAGAATATTAGGGTATGTTCTCTTTATTGTTCTCGGGTCATTTTCAGTTTTCGAAAATATTGAAAACACGTTTACTTACCTATTTTCAAAAACGAATTTTCAAAAACAAGTTTAAAATTTACAAAGAAAACGGAAAACATCAAATAATTCGTTTTGGCTATTTTTGGTTAAAATCAAGCCAAAACTTCATTTTTTTATTTTGAAAACAATTTTTCAAAATGATAAAAAGAACATGTTTTCAACAATCTCAAAATGGACACTCAAAACACAGTCTAAAATAAATTCAAAACTCAAAACTAAAAACTGAAATACGAAGAGAACAATCCCTTATAAATTTATACAGTTAGGATTTTCAATTTCATTTAGGTTGTTTAACATTTATCTAATTTCAATTCATTCAATCCCTTTTCATACATGCCAACAACCGAATTAACCTAATGTAACTAGTGTACTAATGATCTATCTCGAGTAACACTAATCCCACTTATATATCTAAATTTACTGTATCCTATGTAAATTCACACACATAAATACATTAATCTACAAGAATTTAATTAGATTGCACATTCTATAATTATCTCTCAATCTCTTGTAAAATCGTGTTATTTATTACACAAGCTAGAATCATACATCACATCTTGGTCTCAGTACTATCCCTAAATCAATCAATTGTTGCACAGGAAATCGAAACGTTAATAACACAATAAATTATTAATACACATTGAAGTGGCATTGGAATTAAACAAATCCTAAGCTACATCATTCATCTTAAAATAAAAAATATTTAGTCACTCATAATGTTGAAATCAAACATAAAAATTAGAAGACATCACCTGGTTTAATTTAAATAAACAAGATAAAAATCATTCGAGCTATTGTTGATCATCGCCACACAAATCCCAACAATTGTTCTTTGTCTTCTTCATTGCGTAATGTAAATCTCCCTGTAAATTGACGGTGGTATGTGATTAATTCACAAAATTCTTGAACAATTATCAATTGATTATTGCCCAAATTTTTTGAAATTATTACTATGTTTTTCTCCAATTTTCCGTCCGCGTTATGCTTCTATACGTCTGCGTTCTTTCTTCCTTCCTGCTATCGTCCTTTTTCACTGTCGTGTCTTTCAAACATACAATTTGATCTTCGAATTTCTAAAGTGTAGAATTTGATCCCAAAGTTGTAGATTTTATCCAATTTTCATCCGTCTTGATTCAATCTCGAGTTTTCTCCTAACATAATTAAAAAACACAAATAATTAAGTATCAATTTCATAATAATACTAACAAAAGCTACTTTTGAAGGCTTAAATAAGTGTAAATTTTACACTTATCAGTAAAGACTCCTGCAAGTCACAAACATCTCTTACCTAAATTATGACAGTTTTAACACGGTAAGAATAATGTAGAATATGATATGGTCAATAATTAAAATTAATAAAAGTTTTGATTTCTTAAAACAATATTTTCTTCTTTTAATTATTTGACCAATCAAATCAGTCCAAGATAGTAAATATATATTTTTGTATATGCTGATATATGGAAGGCAAATATTGCATCTCGTTTAGGGCATGGAAACCCTAAAATTCGCAGCCAAGAAATATGTTTATCTGTAGCACCTAGTCACTAGTCAATCACGACTGACTGGCTTACCTGTTTGGATAACATTAGTTGAGAACTTTTTGGCACATGTTTGGACATTTAAAATTTATTCTAATTTAAGCACAACGGACTCAGGGGGTCACGTAACTCCCCAACTTTTGAGAATTTTTTTTTTAATAAAGTTATGTTTGGTATCGATTGAAATCTAAATTTTAATCCGAATCAAATCAAAGTAAACAATTAATTTTAATAATATATTTCATGGAATACATAATTGTTTTAACTTTTATCAAAATTTACTAAAAATTTGATTTTAATCTCCACAAAATAGGGGCAAAATCACAATAAATTTGAAATTTTCTCTTTTCTCTTACTCGTTTTCACTCTTTTCCTCACGCATTTTGACAAAATCTTAACATTTCTAATTTTTTAAAATTTGTATATAATTTCTCTACAAATTATCACATTTACTACAAATCTTCACTTTACAATCAAATTTTGAAGTAATTAGAACCTAAATTTGCATTTTTTTTCTATCAAACTACGCATATAGAATGTGTCTGAACTCATTATATCCAATTTAATTTATATTTAATGAATTGTATTTATTTGATTGATTATTGGTATTTAATATTAGTTATATATTTTTCCTTTCGATTACATGAATTGATTGTTTGTATCAAATACATTATAAGATTTTAAACGTAAATATGCATTTTCTTGTGATGAACAAAATATTAATAAAATGACCCTTCGAAATCAAATGGATGAAAATGATTAGCAAAATATTAATGAAAAAATATTTTTTTAAATGTAAATCTGTGTTGTATCAAGTCAAGTATGAATCATTCAAAAATCAGAACAAAGTATTCGATTTGTATAGGATTTGATTGTGCCCCCAAACTCAAAATATCTGCGTTCGCCCTCTGAATTTAAGCAATCCAATTAATAAATAATAAGTAGAAATAAAATATATTTTACTTGAAAACATAAATTTGGTGGGGTGATAATTTTTAGGTAGAGGCATTAGGCCTTGGCTTAGTACTTACAGAGAGGGAGACGGTGGGATTGGCGAGGGAGGCCTTGCCTTGATCATGCTTCTGGAGCGACTATCAAAACCGTACGTATCACATCTTTTAAAAATCTGAAAGCACCATTAGCTAATGCCATAGTAGCTACGGCAGTGGAAGTGTTTGAGTTTTGGATGACTTGTAAAATGTTATTTGTACATCGAAGTTGACACCTTGGTGTACAGTTCTCTCACAAGAGGGGTATTGGTCGTGGGTCCCCCCTCGTCCTCGTGAGAGGGGCTGTACATCAGGGTGTACAAGTAGCATAGCCCTGGATGACTTAGTAATCCTATGCCGAGATCAGAAATAATGTTGAGAAGTCGTTTGGTGGACCCCATTACTGAAATTGGTTCTAGCTCGACATACTCGCATATGTGGCTGAGTGATCGTCCTTGATTGCATTTTATACATGTTCCTTTCCTTATTCAACTAATGCAGGCCCCATATTAAGCCATAGGAGGGTACGAGTACGACATCTGCCGACTAGAAACACTACATTTCCTCTCTCGTCTCCATCGTTGTTAAGGGACTTCCAGTACAGTCGTTCCAATACCAACCAAGAGGAATAGTACCCCCACCAGAATAATCTTAAAGCACATGATTGATCCTCATTAGCATATGCCTCCTCTAAATGAAAGCAATGGGTCACTTGCATTTAAGCACTTGACCAAAAAAAGCAATCAAGTTGGTATTCGTATTTAAGCAGGCTCTAAATGGGGCCAAATGGCCTCAGCAGTAACTTTAAACTTTTTTTTTACAAATGCTTCACAATATTTCTTCAATTTGATGAACTGCGTCAGTTGAATATGATTTTGTGGTCAATTGAAGCTAGCAAGACTCACTATATAACATGAACTGAAATTTGACTACTCCAGAGGGAGTACCACTACTGGTGTAAAAATGGATGGTCTGGCCATGTTTGTCTGGCTTGGACAGAGTCGAGGCACGGTCCGTATTTCTGGCCAGCCAGTCTGAGGTGTCTATAGAAATACGAGGTACGACCAAGCTCCTGTTGTCTTACTTAAAACCATAGCATTGTCTGCACTGTGCAGTGGTCTTTGATACTACTGAGTTCTGCATGCAATTCCATGAGACAATCTCGATTAATTTTAAGGATGAACTTTACGTTAACCTAGCACGACCCGACTTATGTTCGGTCGAGTAGCCCCATTGATGAATTTTATGTCGGATGGCTATGCCCATTTGAATTGTTTCTAAAAAAAGCTTTAATAGTAACTCATAAATAAAAGGATTTAGGATTTACCTCTAATGACGTGACAGGGGACATTATTTGCCAACTTGCAGATAATGCCAAATAATCAAATTTCTTATTTCTTCCCCCACTCCTCGACCTAGCTGTAAACCAAATATTATGTTATGATAAAAACAACATGAATTCATCATTAATCGTACAAAGTTGGATTATTTAAAGAAATCCTATTTGAGCCCTATTCTCATTTTCATTTTCATTTTCATTTTTATTCTTTTACTAATTATTAATTGCATATTTTTTAATAAAATAATATTTTTCATCACATCAATAATTTTTTCTTCTTTTTTAACCATACATTTTTCATCAATTTACTATTTCAAAATACATTATTCTAAAATAATGTGGCTCAAACACATCTGAAATATTTTTTATTGAGCACAAACAAAATATCTTGTCAGTGGGGTCGGCCTGAAACTGGAAGCATGGCGAGTTTCTATTTTGTCGCTTTGTTTGAAAAATGAATTATAAAATGTAATAAAAGTTTTGTGATGATTGTCAACTTATCATAGTATTATCTTCTTACATTTAATTCATATTATTAAATTTAAATTTTTTTCTTACATTTAACTAAAAAAAATTTTAAAAAATCTTTTTATAAAATCTACTGTCGACTCAAATATTAGCTAAAATTTTAGTTAAAATATTCAGCCAAGAAGATACTAGTTTTAAGGGAAGTTCTACATGTACATTATGAACGTCATAACGGTGTCCATAAAATAGGGGACCGTCATGTGTACATTATGGGGGCCCCTAATAGGGGTCGTTATGTGTACATTATGGACATCGTTATGAAATGTACATCGTTATGACGTTCATAATGTACACCAAGATTAATCCTAATTTTAAATCTCATGTAGATAACAAGTTGTACAGGTACTAGTACTAATGATAAGAAATAAATAATTGAAATTTTATTCTAATGTCAATCAATGTCAATGAAGCAAATGTACCAAATCCGTTACTTGGTTTGACGAAATCAACAACTTGATGAATGATGCCGATTATTTATTTATTTATTTATATAATTCAAATTGAGGATGTGTTTGATCCACATTATTTTTGAGAAAATCTATTTTGGAATAGTAGATTGATAGAAAATGTGTTGTTGAAAAGGAAGGAAAAATTATTGATGTGATGAAAAATATTATTTTATTGAAGAATATATGATTGAAAATAAGTAGAATAATGAGAATAAAAAAATAATATGGATCAAATATGGACTGAATTTATTCTACATCAATAACTCATAATCTGATAATCAGGTGCGACAATTGCTAATGGTAGGGTTGGATAAAATTTCAGAACCGAACCTAATTCGAACTGAATCGAATCGAACGGTTCTTCATTAGTTAAATATTCGAAAGAGTATTTGAATAAAAAATCGTGTATTTGAATAAAAATAAAATAATTTGACTTACTTAAGATAAAAAAAATTAGGAAGATTTGATTCTAATTCGATTTTTCGTCTAAAACTGAGAATCGAACCGTCTAAAACAAATTTGCTAACTAATTAATTTAGTTCAAATTCAAAATATGATTTTCCTATTTCTAATTTTCAACATTAAACCCAACTTAATAAAATTAACAAATGTTACTCAAATCTGTTATTCTACCATAGTACTGATTTATACTGTTATGGAGAAATCGAATGGGAAGCTCGATCGTGTCTCTCTTCATTACTGTGAGCTCGTTATCTTCACGTTCCTGTAATTTTAACAATCTTTATGAAAAACTCAACAAAAAAGACACAAAAGATACATAAAATTAGATTACGTTATTTTGTAAGAGTTAAGATTAAACATGTCATTAATTGAATTAATGTAACGTTGTTATAGATGTTAAAAAAATTAATTATTGTACGAAACTCAGGAATCAAATATAACCGAATCGAATACTCGAAAGTTCGGATTCGATTTGGCTCCCTTTAGTTACTAATTGAAATTAAAGTGTAATGAAATTGGGTCTCCATTTGGTGGGATTACAATATGATTTTTAGCAAATTTTAATAGAAATTAATGAAATATGTGGATGAAAAATTGTGAGATTTATAAATACGTAATTAAAATTAATTATTGACTTTAATATAAATCAATCATCGACTAGAAGTATAAACATCGACTAGTTTAGTCACTAGTGAAAGAACCAGAAGGTGTGTACTTGAAGGAAACCCTAGGGATGTGCTAAATGAACTGCCCACTGGGTGTTTCTTTACTTTGCATGTCATCTCTTCCAAAATTAAAAGCTATAATTTAAAGTTGAGTAATGTTATTTACAATCGTTCACTATCGTAATCTTCTTATATGACATACACGTAATGATTAATAATTTGATGCAGTAATATGATAATTTTTTATTATTTTATACATCAAATCATTAATCGTCACATATATATATGTCATATAGAACGATTACAGTAATAAGTGATTATAAATAATAATTTTTTTTTAGGTGTTTCAAACTTGATTTAAAGTAACACACTTTGACTAAACTAATTATCCATCAATAAGCAAAAAACCAAGTAAATTAATCAACAAAAAGTGCAAATTTCAAAACGAAAGGCCATATCGTAAATGAAGCATTTACTGATCAAGTGCATTCGGGCCAGTGCAGTAATTCACCATATGGTTCCAAACCCACTGAACCAAGAACCTCCGTCGGATCCCATTCATGTTGTACGTGGCACCATCTTCACCGTTGAACATCTGCCCGGTATAGGATCCTCCACCTCCGGTTCCATAAATTCCCTCGCAAAGGTCAGCAATCTCCACTGGAAAAACCGGGTCCTGACCCGCATACCAGGCGTTAACCAGCGGGTTCGTGGATACTTCCGCAATTTCGTGTGCAATCACGCTTATCATCCCGTCGACTCCTACGTCGCCGTTTGGCGATTTCACCGCTTTCAGCTCTGGAATATACGCCGGCGCGGCGAAGGGGTACGCGCAAATGCCGGGGCACAGTTTAGCAGAGTTACCTACCCAGGCGTACGGCAGAGTGTACCCGACAATGGAGGGGAAGGTAAAGTAATGGAACCCACAAACATTGTTACAGAAATCCTGCACGTAAACATCCTCCGAGGTTAGTAAAAGGTACACCCCGCTCTTGGGGTTGATCGGAAGTGGGCGGGTGGAGGAGGTCACGGCGGATTTTATAACTGATTGAACTGAAAGCCGGGTTAGTGATTTCCCGTGGGAGAAAAACCGGTCGTTCTTCTCAGCACCAATGTGAACGTAACGTGAAATATTCGCACCTGTCTGATCAGTGTATAGCTGGACGGTTTTCCACCACCCGGCCACCGACGGCGGCTTGGCGTCTACGGAGGAGATTGAGCTGATGAATTCGCGGATTATACGTTTCTGGGAGTTTTGCCACGAGCCATACCAAATAGGATAGACGGTAATATTGGCGGTGAGTACAGGTCCCATGTGATACTTCAACTGAACAAATTCCGATGAGCCCTCATATTTTTTTGACCCACCAAAGATGAAGTCGGTTTTGTTGAGGGTTTGATTAGGCCATGGGCGCCATGCAATTACGGGCTCAGTACAGAGGAAGAAGAAGAGTAGTGGTACGAGGATGAGAACCGCCGATATTGGGGCTGGCGTAGGCATTATAGTGAGAGTAATTGAGTGAGAAGTGACTGGTGAGAGTGGTGATACTGATTTGAGGATTTATATAGAGTGAGAAGGTAAATGAAAAACAGAGAAAGTGTTAGAACTTGACGTCAGGGCGGGGGTGTGGGGCGCTAATGGGGAACAGATGGAATGTGTAGGGCCTACTTAGAGGAATCAATGGTCTGGATTTGATCATGTTGTCGTCGTATGAATTGATTTGACTAATAACTTTCCGGTTTTGAAAATCGGTGGAAAGGGTAATTTGGGTATTTTGTGACGATAAAAGCACGTGATTTAATATTGGCTAATAATATTATTCATATTTGCTTGCATGTGTTTCATGGATATTCTTTAGAAAATAATGTATTTTAAATATTGATATTATAGAAAATATGTGGTTAAAATATAAGGAAATATTATTTTAATGGTGAAAAATATTATTTTATTAAAAAATGTATGTTTGAGAATGAATTTTGAAAGAATGTATATCAAAGTGCATAAAATATTTATAATCTTTATTCATATGTTTTTAGTTTTTATATTACCTTCACATCTTAATTAAATTAATGGCCATTTAACTTATTTGTTGATTACTTTTTGCTTATTGAATAAAAACAATGTTGCTCATTTCCTCTCTCAACTATTCAAACGATTATCGATTCATTACTACAGTAAAATTTATTACTCGCATCTGACGAAAATTATCACACGTTCGACAAAAACCGTAATAAACGAACTCAAACTGTTAAAAATAATTTATTCCTTTTTTGCCAAGGCATTAATACCCGCTTAAGCTCCACTTTCTAGGGTACATATGCCCCTATCCTAGGGTATTTGTATTCATAGCACAAAAAATTTGTTTCTATTGTTTCATTTTATATTAAGGACGTGTCTGATTAAGGATTTCGAAGAAATCGACAATGTGTGTTGTTTCTCATAATCACGACACCTTTGGAAATAGTTTCATATATAGTAAACAAGCCCTTATTAGAACACATATGAAACACACATGTTGAATCAAGAATTCAATCCTCCTCTTGTTTAGACTTGACGTCAGAAATAGCTAAGAGATCTTCATCACTTACAACGTTCTCCACGAGGTCTGCTTCGTCTGAAGTATCTGAATATCTACTTGCATCCATCATTTTTTTTATTCTGCAATTTGTAGCAATCATTCTTTAAGTGCCACTTCTTCTTACAGTAGTTACAAATTTGATTATTGAACTTAGATTTCGATCTGCCTCTTCCAATACCACCATGAGCAACCAGTCCTTCTTCATCTCTGGTCTCAGAAATCAAATGATCATCTTCTCTTTTGAATACAAAGTATAATACACTTCCTCTATAGTGAGAGTATCACGACTATACAAGATCGTGTCTCTAAATGAAGAAAACGAAACGGGCAACAAACACAATATGATCAAGACCAAATCTTTTTCATCATACTCTACTTTCAAAGTTTCCAAACAGCGACGATCTCTTTAAATACAGCCACGTGATCTTCCAATAATCCTCATTCTGCCATTCGATGAGAGAATAAACGCTGCTTGAAGTTCAACTTATTGTCAGACTTTTAGTCATGCACAACTGCTCCAACTTCAACCATAAAGCAGCTGCTGAATTCTCCTTCAAAATGTCCTGAAGAATAGTATTTGATAGATGAATATGAATATGAGAAACTACCTTTATATCCTTTTGTGATTTCTCATCTGCGGTCAAAGTTATGGGCATCTTGTCAATTTTCAGCAACGCATCATCCAAATCCTAATGTGTGAGTACTGCACGCATCTTAATCTGCCATATCGAAAATCTAGTGTTTCGATTCAAAAGCGGAATATCATACTTCATGGTAGTTATCACGAACAAAAACTTCTAACAAATCAACCCTTGCGCTGTGCGGAATTGCTGAACCTAGACTCTGATACCACTTGTTAGGATTGATACCATTTGTTGTGACACTAATCACCAGATTGAGATGTTGAAATTATATAGCAAAATATGAAATATTAGATCAAGAACAAAAGAATAAAGAAAACAAGAATATGGTAGAAGAATTAAGAGATTTTATTGACTTAATAATAATGGAGAAAGTGAGAAGATTACAATGGATCCTATATTCTAGTAATCATATATCTAACTTATAAAATTGTAGAGAATAGCTAAGTATATATAAGTAACTATATAGGCAGACGTCCAAATCCTAATGAATGAGTTGTAGTTAAAGTAGAATGTCAAATCTCATTGTCAACTCATTCTACTCTATATGTTACTGACGATAAATGATTACAAAAAATAAAGATTTGAGTTACTTATACGAGCACTAAACACGTACATGTAAATCGTAGTGTATCATTTATACGTTATAAACAAGAAAGTGTGATTAAGAAATAGAGAATAATTTTAAATTTACATATAAAATAATCTTATTGAAAGAATGGATGAATGAAAATGAATTTTTAGATAATAGAACTCCAATAGTGGCTAAATGACGAGCTCCTTGTATTGGCGCCCTAAAGTTGAACTGTGATGTTGCAACTGAACTAGATGCTGGGTTTTTTTTAGCTGTAGGGCTGTGGTCAAAGATAGATAGGGTTTGTTGCTCTATCCAAACGCTGCATAAGAAAAATTTTGCCTGACGATGCTGAGGCATTAGCATTTAATCCGACGAGATTTTTGCTTTCACTTTTTGTAGAAGAACCTATTGATGAAGTCACATTAATTGGTATTCAGTTTCTGAAAAAACTTGCTCATTCGAAAAAGTTTTTAAATGAAGTTATATTAAATCATCTTTTTTTGAAAGTTCTTTTAATTAAAAAAATATTTTTATAAAATTAATCGAACGAATTCAAAAATAACTTTTTGATTTTTAAAGTTTATTTTGACATCTGAAAAATTACGCCAAATAGACTCCTAACATTGCACGAGAGGCTGTATTTTGTTAAAAGAGTCGGATCTCCAAAATTTGGAGGCTGAATGTGACTTCCCATCGTAGTACGAAACTTCAAAGATGGTTTTAGTTTAGCTCATAATAGAAATTGAGTGACCTAGGAATTTGCATATTTTGCTACCCCTAACCATGACATTTATATTTGGATCGTACTAATCAACGAACTCATTTCATTGGTGCCTTCGTATGAGTGCTAAGCAACTATCATTCTTTATATAGATTGTTGGACTCTAGAAATATAGTAAAATGGAAAAGACAAAATTGTTTCGAACACAAACAGAACTGGAAGCGTCTCTTCTTTATACGTTATTCACATTTCATTTGATAGTTAGAGGTAAAAAAAAAAAACCCGAGCAGTAGAAATTCTAAAGATTCCTCAAGAGTAAATGTCTGTTTGAGCTCTATTATTTGGAAGAATATGTTACGTAATATTGTTTTGTTGGAAAATATGTGGTTAAAAAATTACTAAGAGAATGTATAATTAAAAATGAGTTTGACAAAGAAATAATGTTATTTATCATTATGATGATGAAATATCAGTGATGTGACAGTTTATGTGTAATAATGACATTAAGCATTTCAATTTTTATTAGAAAAAGGGAGAGATGATAAAGAAATGTGAGGAATAATAAGTTGTAAAATAAAAAATATTATATCATTATGTTGATAAATATTATTATTCCCGACAAAAACTCAATCATGAGCTCAGGGTTGTTTGAACCCTATTTTTTAAAAAAAAAATATTTTGCAATAATATTATGATGGAGAATGTGTGATTAAAAATAAGATTTTTTTTTTTAAAATTTGTATATAATATTATTTTATTGAAAAATTCGTGATTTTAATAAAGTCAAATCACTATAGAAAATGCATTTTCATGAAAAAAAAATGGAGCTCAAACGATGACTTAGAACATCTACAAGAGACTCTTTAAACATGAAATTTTCTTTATTTTAAAGAGTTAACATTTAAAATCATGCTCTGAGAGACTTTTTAAATTAACATTTTAATTTAGAGAGTGAGTTTAACTCTCCAAATTTGGAGATTCAAATTCACTCTCTATAATTAAATGCATTCAAATATTTTAATTTTCAATGTAAGAAAATAATAAAATAATCTAAAGAAAAACTAGTTAAAATAAAAGATAAAGAAAAATAATAAATATTTTTTGGGAATAGTAAAATTAAGCGTTAAATATAAAGAGTTTATTGAAATATTTTAAAATTTTAACTCTTAAAATTTATAGATGATCTTCAAATGATAAAAGGTATTTTTTAAAATAGAAAATTTTTTGGAGATACTCTTACATGATTATTTATTGTCCAAAGAGGGTAATGCTAATCACGGAGTGATTGGCGCTTCCACTGATTTGTGTTCAGAGTAAAGGATCATAAAAGTCTCAATATCGGGCCCATCCCAGTACGAGAGTGATTGTAATCCCCAATGGTGGGACCCACTGCTCTTTTTAATCAAATTCCTCTTTTTACGTGGGAACCCTCACGCGCCGCCATTAAATATCTTTCCATGGCCAGTTTAAGAGTTTCCGGACGGGTATCACTTGCACTCGCCGGGAGGGAATTAAGATTTGAAGAGAAAAGTGGGCCTTAGTTTGGCCAATTATTTGGGCTGGCATATGACTTAACTGTGTTGGGAAAAGGCCTATCTAAGTACTGGGCCCACTAATATCTATAATTGCCGTCTTACTAAGGGATACACAAATTTTACAGGTCAAATATAGTTTAGCCCTCTTTGGTAAAGCAAGATGGTTCTTTACGTAGTATCGAAAGTTTGAATCCTCGCGACAATTGAAAAGCAATATTTATGTAGAAAGGCAGATATCCCGTGAAGATGAAATCATGATGCGTTTTGTCATCCTACGAGGGTCCGTCTGTACGTCGTAAATGAGGGTCACAAGGAGAAGAACCACATCCCTAATGTCAAGTTCAAGTGTGTATAAGCTGTGATCGCATTCGAATTACTTTGGTGGTGAACCAAATGAAAAGATTGTCACTCCTCGAGATTAGTCCGGCGAATTTTGGATACCTAAAAAAAATTAGATTTTTACTAAATTTTGATAGAAGTTTATGATTTAAAAACTGATAAAAGTAGTGGATACTATGAAATATATGATTATGTTAACCTCAATTTTTTCAAGCTACCCCAAACGGAACTTAATCTTCTTTGGGCAGATATTTTATGTCAATTATAATCGTGTAAGACATCAAGTGCGACAGATTATAATATATGTCAATGAGTGAGCATAACGTTAATTTAAGTGGTTGAGACGTATTTTTCATGAAAATTAAATGGGGCTCCTTTTATAGAAGAGACATGGTTGTGACAAAACATGTTCGAAGGAGAACTAGTAGACTTGACATTACGGGGAAAAAATTCTGGTAGTCGACTTCAAATTTTTAAGAGATTTTTTTAAATATGTTTTTTGTTGAAATTATATCTCATTCAGCGCGTCGAATATGAACTAATTATCTAAGAGGGAGCACAAATTTTACCTTTCCGCAAACAATATTTTGTATATTGACCTTTTCATTTTTCAATTGATCTTTGAACAAATTTTCACCAGCAAAAAGTTGTGGAGAAAAGGGACCAAAAGTTTTACCTAAAATATAATAATAATGCTGCTGCCGCTGCTTAAATAATGCAATTAGTACGACAGTCAATAATTTAAGATACGAAAAACTACAGTATTGATTCCCAACCTATTTACTTGTTAACAAATTGTTAATTATGAAGCTTAATTATTACTGCTACGTGGACCCAGTATACAGATCAAAATTTTATTAAAAGTCGGTTAGAAATTTGTACTCTCGTAAATTTCATATTCGGAATTTGAGTCGTCGTAAATTTCGATTTTCTCTTAATTTGTCTTATTAATAGTGAGTTGTCGTTAGAATTTAAATTGTTATCATAAAAGCAAGAAAGGGAGGTTAAAGAAAATAGATTGTGCAATTTTCTCTTGTAAATCTTTTTTATCGTAATGAATTATTGCAGTAGCGGATGATGACGTATTCTCACAGTGAGACAAATCTCTATAAATCTTGCGTATTTTTATTTCTTCTGTAAATTGATTGCTCACGATGAAATATAACTCTCAATACAAACGAATTTTTATTCGTGTTTTTAAACGTTTAATTTAAATCTCCAACCTGTTACTTTTTGTAACATGCAAGTGTGTTCTCATTTAACAGATTTTGTACCAAAAAAAAAAAAAAAATGTTCTAAAATTCATTTGGGTCGGCCTTACTCACATAAATATGTTTGTTTCTATTTTTACAAAGATTAAGAAAATGTAATTAATATAGTTAAAACATAATTTCTTTTTATATTTTTTCTAATATATACATATATTAAATAATGATTTAAGTAATAGTAGTTCATATTTATTTAGAACAAAGCACGTTAAATATTGACATATTATAAAACTAAAAAATCATCTAAACTCTCAAGGGGTATAGTCAATACTCCCAAATCAAAAGGAAAATTGATCTATGGTCGATTTCATAACAAATAAATAAAAAATTTTGGATTCGTTTTTTATTTACTGGCTTCATATCATTCAAAAAACACTAGTTTTTTCGAAGAAAAAAGTAATCTATAATTTGAGAATACGAAAATGAAAAATAAATCTATCTTCGTAAAATGAATGGAAAAATATGATACTATTGATAATATCCTCGAAAGAGACATCGAGTCATGCGTTGGATTTAGCAAAAGCATTATTGATTGATATATGTTACTTGACATGATTGGTTGAAAAATTTCACCCCAAAAAAACAACATAATTTGGCACGAAACTTTTGTGCAAGTGCTACTGTGATACTTGATTGGCTCGTCAACTTTAGAGTCTCATTTTCTTTATGCAAACTGATTGGACTCGATAAAATAGAATTATAGTTTTTAATTCTCAATACAGATGAATTCTTAATTGTGTTTTTAAACATCTAATTTAAATCTCCGACCCGATACTTTTGTAACAAGCAAATGTGTTATCATTTAACAGATTTTGTACAAAAAAAATAAAAAGATTTATTATGAAATTCATTTGAAACTAAGAGCTTGTTTGGTACGGATTAAAATCAGATTTTAATCTAAGTCAAAGTCAAACAATCAATATTAACCACATTTTTCATGGGTCTCACAGCTTTTCAACCACACATTTCAAAAACTTCTATCAAAATCTACTAAAAATCTAATTTTAATATCTACCAAACACTCTCTAATAATGTGTTCGTCCCACAAGAATATGAATGGAGTAATATGATACTATTGGTAATGTCCTCGAAAGAGACATCGAGTCATGCATTGGATTTAGCAACACTATTATTGATTGACATATGTTACTTGACATGATTGATTGAAATATTTCAACCAAATACTTTGGCACGAAACTTTTGTGCAAATGCTACTGTGACACTTGTTTGGCTCGTCAACTTTAGACTTTCATTTTCTCTCTCAGCGGAGTTCTAATCAAAATGCTACATAATGTGTGACTTTTTAATTATAAAATTATTGTATAATTTGATTTTTATAACAAAATATTAACGAAAAAGCTTTAAATGTATTTGTAGGGATCTTTTTAAACAAATATATAGATTTTAGTTTTTTTAATATTTTTTTGTAAGGTGTTGAATGTGAATTAACATTTTTCATTAGATCGTGACTACATCACTTTCTAATTAAAAAGTCACACACTATGTAATTTGACTTTTTAAAAAAAGAAATAAGTGGCTAAACTCAGGACGTGCTGATAAGAATTTCTTAAATTAATATTTAACTGTTACTATTAATTTTTGTAGGGTTAGATGTGAGTTAATTCCCCACATTAGAAAGTGACCTGCTATGTCACTTTTAATTTAAAAGGTCACATTGTGTAATTTGACTGAGTAGACTGCTAAATGCCCAAATTGAGACCTCGGATTTTCAATTTTTTTTCCTTTGGGCTGAAATTGTTTAATTTTCTTCTATGTGTATTATTTCTAAGAGGTTGGGGGTTAGGTGTCAGCCTCTTAAAGGTTGACACGAGCAATGGCATGAGCACGCCTTGCACTCATGCCAGGATATTGCGGATTAGTCTGTTGATGTTTCACACTTTGGATTTCGGAGCAAGAAAAATGTGGGCTTCAATTTGGCTGGTGTCAAAATGTTGCAGATTAGCAAGGCATGGGTTGATCCAGTTTCTTGTTGGTGGGCTTTAGTCCACAAATTCGGGTGTCCAAGTTGGGCACATGTTTGACACGTGTTGGACTGTTTTCAAAGTCTATACTAGTGGAAAGTATAGATAGTTGTTGGGAATAGTTGTGGGAAGCGGTTTCTGGCAATTCTAAACCAACTTGGTTGGTTTATCCCTTTTGCAGTTAAAGGTGTTAACTGCATACGAATTTTGGTCTATAAATTGAGAAGGCTAGACTGATGAGACACATGGACATGTTGTGTTCCTTCAATATTCCTTCATTTTCTTGTATTCGTGTGGGCTGACATATTGGAACCTTAGTGTCATCATATGCGAGAATTTGTATAAGTATTTTTACTAAGAATTTATCCCCGTTATAATTGGTATCAGAGACCTTGTTGCAGTTGCTGGATTTCGCTTACAGATATGGCTGCAAGTCAGAATCTTAAGGATCGGGTTTCTACGTTGGAGGATTTTATTGGTGCTCCTATGACCGACAGTGTAGTCAGTTGGTTGCACAAGTCCATGCACATAATGATGTGCACACAGAATTGAGGGCTCAGTTCGAAGAGTTTACTAGCGGCGTAGACGAAAGGCAATCTTCATTCATAAAAGATCTGCTGGATCTTCCTGATAACACAAAGGCTAAGTTTGATGCCCTAGAGAGTGAAATTTTCTTGCTGAAATTGGCCCTAAACAGTACTACTGTGTGGGATGTAGTAGGTGCTTCAAAAATTCATGTTCCTGAACCAAAGCAGTTCAATGGCGCTCGTAATGCCAAAGAGTTGAAGAATTTCCTGTGGGACTTCAAAGCTGCTCGTATTCCAGAGGATGAGCGGATAAATATCACTTCTGTGTATCTCTCGGTGGATGCAAAGTTGTGGTGGCGAACTCGGGTGAAGGATGATGAAGCTACTGTCGATTACTTGTTGTTACGTGGGAAATGTTGCAGAAGGAATTGAAGGATCGGTTCCTGCGTTGCAATACGGGTTGGGTTGCAAGGGAATCTCTCAAAAAGTTAAGTCAGACGGGGAGTGTGCGGGAATAAGTGAAGGAATTCAGTATTCTTATGCTGGATATCCAAAATATGTCCGAGGAGGATAAGCTTTTTAACTTCATGTCGAGATTACAAGGTCGGGCATGGGCAGAATTGCGGAGGCAAGGAGTTAAGGACTTTCCTTCGGCAATGGCTGCGATAGATTCTCTTGTTGACTACAAGATAAGCTGTAACTCCTCTATTCAGAGAAAAAACAACGAGAAGAAGGTTGGCACATCGAAAGATTGCAAGAAAGGAGATAAGAAGAAAAAGTTCAAGGGCCCTAAATCGAAAGATGGTGATTAGTCCCTACTCAAGTCAAAGAGTTTTAGTGGATGCTTCATTTGCACAAAGGACTGTCCAAAGAGGGAGAAACTGAATGCATTAAGGTTCGAAGGCAGCGATGACTGCTCGAATGATGCCCCATCGAGAGTTAATCCATTACAGCTCGTGAATGCCATCACTACACTGCTGCGTGGCTTGATGTATGTTCAAGTTACTGTAGATGGGAAGGAAGTGTTAGAAATGATGGACACGGGTGCTATTAACAACTTTGTAAGTTCAAGGATAGTGGAAAAGATAAGTTTGAGCATGACTCAGGCGAATATGAAAATTAAGGCTATGAATGCTGCAGCACAGCCTATGAAGGGATCTGTTGAAGTCACCCTTCATGTGGGCGAATGAGAGAGAAAGTGCAACCTGATGACTGTTCCCTTGGATGATTTTGATCATTAGTATTGAATACTTTGTCAAGGCGAAGGCGTCCATGGTACCTTATCTGAATACAGGGGCGAATCCAGGATTATAGTTCAGGGGAGGGCGAAACAAAATTACGTAAAAAAAATAATTTCAAATTAGACAATAAAGATAATACATTTGCTTCATCATTTTATCCAACTGTAGCATCCTCAACAATTGCTTCCGTTGCCTCTACATTTTCTTCATTAGAAATTTCCTCAATACATTGTTTCTTTGCCTCAACATTTTCTTCAATAGAAATTTGAGAAATTCGTTTAAAATATCTCAACATATCTTCCTACAAATCAAACAAAGCTTGCATAAATATACCAACAATGAAATGGCAAAGTTAAAAGATAAACATCAAGAATTGAACGAAAAGGTAAGTGGAACAGTTCTTTTCTTGACTTCAACTCCAAAATAAAACCAAATTTTGGCAAATTTTGAGGCTATATTCCAACAACTACAAATGATAGTCTGCAAATAAGGCTTTTTAGAAAAAAATTGAGTGCCTAATAGACTGTCAGTGAGTATATAGAAAAATTGATGAAGCAAGATAATGAGATTGGAGCCAGCAAAAAATAATAGTAAGAGAAAAGTAGTGTGTTATTTCCCTTGTATTCTGAACTTCTGCAAAGAGAAAAAACTAAATTTATTATTGTATTTCTGCTCAAAATAGATGTTGACCTATGACAGTTTGAGGATAAGATGAATGAGTATCTTGATTCTCTTCCGACGAGGACGTCAGACTTTTTTGGTGGGGAAGGTTTGTCAACCCCTTAACGGTTAACACACGCAATGACATGAGCATGCCTTGCACTCATGTCGGGATATTGCTGATTGGTGTGTTGATGGTGCACACTTCGAATTTCGAAGTAAGGAAAATATGGGCTTCAATTTAACTGGTGTCAAAGTGTTGCAGATTAGCAAGACATGGGTTGATCCAGCTTACTGTTGGTGGGCTTTAGTCCACAAATTCAGGTATCCAAGTTGGGCACATGTTTGACACATGTGCTATGCAGTTTTCGGAGTTCATACTAGTGGAAAGTATAGACAGTTGCTGGGAATAGTTGTGGGAAGCGATTTCTGGTAGTTCTAAGCCAACTGGGTTGGTTTATCCCTTTTACAATTAAGGGTGTTAACAACATACGAATTTTGGTCTATAAATTGAGAATGCTAGATTGATGAGACACATGGGTGTGTTATGTTCCTTTAGCATTCCTTCATTTTCTTGTATTATTGTGGAGTAATAAACGAGTTGGGTTTACCGATAAATCAGTATGTTCATTTACATTGTTGTATTTACCTTTCGTGTGCTCATTGTGCAAATTCGTGTGAGCTGACTGAGTGGAACCTCAGTGCCATCATAGGCGATAATTTGTCTAAGTATTTTTACTAAGAATTTGTCTATGTGATAATAGGGGTAGGCAAAATCCGACCGAACCTGCCAAAACAGTCCAAACCGATTTTTTGTTGTTTTTACACGGGTTATGTAGGTTGGCTGTGTAGAGGGATTGGATCGAGTCAGGTCGGGTTATGAGCTAACTCATGAAAATCGAATAAACCTACACAACACAACCCCCCTATTTAAAAAAGAAAAAGAAATAAAATAAAATGTCTAAAAAACAAATGGATCCTAAAAAGTATGAGTAGATAGTGTAACTGTAATTACCTTGGTGCATTTTAGAGGAGGAGCTTACTGTCATTCCCACAAGAAATGTAGTATAAATTTTTCATATTAAGTTAAATGCACTTCATTCTTTATAGGCTCAGCTAACGAGAATTGAATAAGATAAATGTATAATTTTATTTATTTATTTACTTACTATTTAATCTTGTCTATTCGAATTTAGTATAATAAAAAATTGAAAGACTTTAATTTTTGTTGACAATTCGTCTCAAACCGACAAACCCAACCTGACCTGACCGTTACTTGATGGGGTTGAGTTGGATTTCAACCTTTACACAGATTAAATTGAATTAAATTTTGATCAAATCGATCATGTTTAATTAAATTTAGATTGAGGCAAAAACGGACCGAACCCAACCCATGCCCACCCTTAGTCGGGGTTGGAGAATTGGATCTGGTCTGGTCGAATGAAATCACATTAGGATTCACGTGAGCTCTATTCAAAAGTAAATGGCCATCGATCCAAAATTGTGTTTTAAATTAAATCTTGTTTAGTATGTCCAATATCAAATACCAAGGAAAGTGACAGTAATTGAAAATAATAAATCAAATAAAACATTAATCTTTTTGATATAAAAGGGTGGGTGCTACAGTTCAATTATCCGAGCATTTGAAACATTATATGATTAATTGTTCTAACGAGTAGATAACAAAGTTCCCTTCACCTCCAAAACTGTATACCAAAACTACTACCATAACCTTGTTACAATCCCCAGAGATGATTGAATTTCAAGTAACACTATCGCAGCATTAACTGCTGAAATACATACAAGCTCAAGAATCGGCAATGGTAACCTCAACCTCAACACCAGGTTCAATTGTGATCGAGGTAATCTGCTTAACCACATCCGGGGAGCTGAAGAGGTCAATCACGCGCTTGTGTACACGGAGCTCAAACCTATCCCACGTGTTGGTACCTGTGGATCAAATTCGTTAAAATAAAATTCAAATCGAGATAACAAGAGTCAATAGCACCATGAACATGGAGTTCCACAATTTAATTCAATGGTGATCCACAGGAACACTGGTGCACAAAATCATACCGTCTGAGCCTGATCTTATATTGATAATCTAGATTTTAAACCAACAATTCACCACTCAATCTTAACAACAATGGACTTCTAGGAAAAGCAACAGATAATCGCTGCAAGTTTCGATAAAAAAATAAAAAAATAAAAAAATAAGTAGTGGTTAACAAAGACCCTAGAGTCATATCTAATCAAAAGACAACCAATTTAAAAAATAAAAATAATTTTAGAAGATATGGTCAACAGAGCATCGAGACTCAACTCTCCAAGTAATGAAAAGATTTTAAACTCATCTGCTCTCTAAAACAGAAAGTTACTGTAAATTTTTGCAGGCGATATATCAAAGCCTCAAAGGACTAAAAGCTCTGTTTTGTACAGATTGGAATTCTTCCCATTTTTGGGGTTGCAAGGAAAATGAGCATTTCCACAGGAAAAAATAGATGGCCCCTGTTTGGTAACCATTTTTTCAACTCTCTTTTTTTCACATACTCATTTTCAACCACACTACTCAAAATAAAATATTCTTTCATGTAAACCCAAATTTTTTTCGTACTTTTTAAACCACAAATTATCCAAAAAAATTACTATTCAAAAACTCATTCTTCTCAAAAAATGGCTGTCAAACATGGCCCTAATCTCTATTCCAAAATTTCCCCTGCTTAAAATTACACCTAGTGCACTAAAACACTCGCTCCCAATTCCAATCATTAGAACCTGCAAGCCAACCCAATATCCTGTCCACCACTTTGCTACCACCCGCTAATCCTCTCCTCATGAAGCACTGCTTCCAAAGGCAGCATTGCTCCCCCACAAACAACCCAGTTCCAAAATTCACTCTCACCCCACTGCAACCACTAAGTCATCTCATCAAACGTAACTCACTATAAATCTGATGTAATGATAAAACAAACCATAAGTGGACTTGCACATCACAACATAATAAACATTCAAAATGGCATTAGGATAAAGTAATTTGATTGTTGGGCTGACATGAAACAATGGTTAGTCGTTGGATTTTTACTTAAAAAATTTAATGTTGTCATTGGTCTTTTCTTCAACTATTTTCAATTTCTTCACAGAAAGTTCACTGAATTTATTAGAGATGGTGGAATTGATTGTAGATTTGGAAGTGAGAAGTCCGAAGTGATGTATATTTATAGGCTGCAAGCCACGAGCTTAAATTGAACAGAGATAGCATTTGTGGGAAATCGGTGATCTTATGGATATTTGGCGTCATACATAAAATGAAGGTTAAGGCCCGAAAATAAAGTCAAAACACAATATCCACCTTTAACTCCTATAAAAAAATTTGTTCAGAACCACTAAATGGCCAAATATTTGTGAATTGGAGTGTTTGCAGTTATGAGGCATAAGCACAATTAAATAGCAATAACCTACACCAAATAACTGATAAACCTAGCCATACTACATCTATTAAAGAACAACATAAGAAATCACAGCTTCAAAAATACCATATTAAGGATTACATATTAAGGGAAGTATATTCTTAAACTCATGCTGAAAGTAATACCTTCACCGCAAGGTGACTTCCTAGTAGTGATGTGAAGAACCTTAGTGGGCATTCTCACTGGTCCCTTGACCCTGAGCCTCTTGTCTTTAGCACCACGAACCAAATCAGCACACACTGTTGACAAATCAAGTCAACAAAGCATCAAATTAGACAATTATTTCGATCATTTTTATCACAAAGCAAGGAAATCTCTTCCCCATGTATAGGATTCTATTTAATGCGGGCAACAATTGCCAGCCATCTAATTGTAATACAAAACCCAGGTTTCCATAATGGACGAAACAGTAGCTATTATAAAGCTGAATGATTTCTATAATTGTTTCAGTTTTATGAGTGACATACTATAGACCCTTTTATCTACCAATTGGTAACGCATAAAAAATAGTTCCAAGTAATACCTCTCTCTCACCAAACTTAAAGCAAAAAGCACCCAAAAATAAATATTTTTTGACAGTCGATTACTCAAATAACAAATAGTAATAATGAAACGTATATCGTGTAGCAACAGAGGAAATCAAACACACTAAATCTAAGCCACGAAAAGAATATCTCAACACAAAGGTACAACAAACAAAGCATAATCAGCAAGAGTAATGTCTCAACTAATAGTACAATTAATAGGGCATGATCAAATTGCACAACCTTATATAGACCGTGCTGCAATACCTTTCTCGAGGTTCTTTACATTCTTAGAGGAGAGAGTGATACGGATCTTATGAATTTGCTCCTGGGGCTCCTCCAACCCAGGCTTAGTTGGCTTCATCGCTGCGTACGCCATTCTTTTCCTTCGATTCCTTCTAAAAACGCACAAAACATAATTTTAAGTTTGTGAAAAACCCAATAAAAATAAAAATAAATAAATAAAAACAGAAGCTGCGTAAATTTATAAAATTATCTTAATTTATGCGGTACTGAAATGTCAATATAGGGCGGCGAGAGAGTTTACCGACGGTGGATAGAGGCGGAGCTGAGAGAGTGAAGAGATTTGGCGCTACGACTTCTTTCTGGTGGACGTTTTAGTGGAGTTGTTCTAGGGTTTTTCGGTTTCTTGTTTGTTTTTTCTATTGGGCTTTGGTTTGAAAATGGTTAAGAGATGGGCCAATCCACTAGTAAACTTTGTTGGGCTTCATTTTATTGAAAATATACATAACTTGCACTGAGGTGAGATAATTTGTTGTAATTTTTTGTTTAAAATCATATTTTTAGTATATGTTAACGAAAGTTTATAAAGTACTTATTTGGTACACATTAAAATTTTCATTTTCATTCTTCTATTCATTTTCAACCACACATTCTTCAATAAAAATAATATTTTTCATCACATTAATCACTTTTCCTTTTTTTGAACCACAAATTCTCCATCAATTTACTATTCCAGAATATATTCTTCCAAAATAATGTGACTCAAACTCACCCAAAATGTGTGATTATAAGATCGATAAAAATAGTAAATTTCAAAAAATGAGTTTGAAAAAAAGGGTAAATTTTAAAAAATGAACCAAATTAAAGACTACTATTTTGACATAAAACAACACAACTTCAAGCACTTTCATGTTGGTCAATCATAGCCGTATTTTGTTTAATTTAACAATTCATTACCCAACTCACATTATTTGTGCTGACTGAATAATCAAATTAAAATAAAAATAAAAATAAAAATTGAGTGACCACCTCAAATCAAAATAAATTAAACAAACAAACCATAAGTTATAAATCAAGATCTCTTGTTTTAACATTCTCATCCTAAAATTTCGAAATCTATTTCATATTTGCATATTAAAACTTTTATTTTCTTTAAGATAATTGACTTGCACGTTGCAATTAGAGCCGCCCTAAAACTCTATACATAAGACCAAATTATACTTTGGTTGAGTTGCAGAAATTTAAAAGCTTAAAATTTTTGTTGGTTTAATTTCTTCACAACATAGAAAATTAAAGGAGAAATTACAATAGAGGTCCTCAACCTTTCGGTTGTGTAGCATTTGAGTATTCAGCCAAGAAAGAACTCATAGAATCCCCTCTCATCAACTTGCACAAGGAAATCACCATTAATAGGCATGAAATGCACAATTAGCAACAGCACCTAAGTGGAGCATCACAAATCTAAATCTCCATTTTAATATACAGTCTCCTTCTTACTATCATAATAAGATGGTACGGTATTTGAAGGGCTGAGTGAAAAGAAAATTGCAGCTCAGTGGTAGCCATTTTTATCACTCTCCATTTCTTCAGCATCCTCAAACCGTTGATCGTTAATTTGAAGCTGCAAGAGAAGTGAAAACATCAATTCCAATATAGCAAGCAATAAAAAAACCCATTTAGATTTTCCATTCAAGTGACAACGCTGAACTGCTGCAACAAAATAGCAACCAACAGTATAGCTACTTTCCGGCAGAGGAGGTTTTAGAAGGGGAAAATAAATTGTTAGAACAAACACGGAGGAGGGACTTAAAAGTCAGTCAACATGGACAATTCAAACAGCAATATCCACTGTCCTACTTAACCTGTGAAGATGGAGTTTGTCGTCATCATGCAAACTTAATTGATGAACCAATGATCTGGTTAAAAATTTCCGTATGGGCATATGCTGAAGCTCAATCTTAAGGTAGCGCTTCATGGTGAAAGTAATAGCTACAGATTGCAAAAGCAGGTGAACCTGACCCCATGACACAAACCTCAACTGCAGTAAGCCAGTAACTTCCCGAGATTGTGATGCCCCACCAATCCAGTTGTTGTAATGCAAGGATAAATTGTGTGATGCATTAAAATTTCACTCTACTACTAAGGCAATTCCAATGCATGCCCCTCTTCAAATTTGTTTAGCTTCAGTTCTGATTTCTCAAAATTTACATTGGTTATCAATTTGGAGTTTCTGATTATTAAATGTTAAAATTCTATAATCCTATCATTATGTTTACATGTCTGTGTGCGCTTGTGAGTTTTGCTTTTTATGCAATATTGTGTGTTTTGTAGGAAATAATTACCAAGAGAACAGGGCAAGATGAAGAAATTTGTTTGAGAGAGAAGGAAATTTTCAGCTCAAGAGAAGGATTTGCTAAAGAAGAAGAGGGATTGAGATTTGAGAGATCACGTGTGAGAATAGAAAATTCAATAGAAGAGACTTGGTATTTCAGAAGAAAAATAAGGAAGAAAGTAGGAGAGAATTTAAATGGAGACGGGGAGGAAAGATTGTGATGCTGCTGCTGCTAACAGTTTTAGAGGATAATCTATTAGAGATCATTGTGCTTATAGACTTGCAGTGGCACAGGCTCTGAAATGATCATTGTGCTAATAGACTTGGCAGCGGCAAAGGCTCTGAAATAAGGTTTGTGTTTTGCTGTTAATGGTGGTGTGATGCTGCAGTTTCTCGTGGAGGGGTCTGCCAATTGAAGGAGATGATGATGTGGTGGATGAATGAATGTGCTACTGTGCTCGTGGTGTGTAGTGATAAAGGACAATAGAAAAAAAGAGGAGGGGGGGGGGGGGAGGGGGGGGGGGGGGGGGATTGTGAGGAAAAGAAAGGGACATGCTAGTCAAATTTTTTATTACTTGTGCCTTATTTTCTTGATTGAACTAGAAAAGACTAATTACTCTCAAAATTGCAATCCATCATTGAATTAATACCATATTACATGTTGCTCATGCCTATGAATTGGAGAAATTTCTTAAAATGACACTCCTAAATTGCAAAGTGAAAATTGCCCTTTAGATTTTAATTGTCTAAAAGACCTTGCTTACGTGTAAAATGTCTTAGACATCCTAATCATAAATGGCCCTTTCAAACTAGTCAAATTGGTCAAAATCTACTACTGCTAATTAATTTCTACCACTGGCTTATGTTTATATGTACATGTATATTAAAGCATGGAAAACACATCGTGTGATTTATATGGAAGAAGCAACACGTGCAACCATTTATGTCCCCGAGTCCAATAAGTAACTTGTGTAATTATGCAGCTCTACTTTTTAAAGGCGCAGGACAAGGACCAAAAGCAAGTTCAAACTACCCCCACCATCAATAGTATGAAAATGAGAAACTAAGGAGCAACATTAACAGATAAAGTTTAAAACCACAGTTAATAAACCTTCAGGCACCAAATCTACACATACCTGAAGCACTGAATGAGCTAAATCATGATCCCCATTAGCGCCAATTGAATGGGTTTGATTTTGAGAGACAATCAAGTCAGAATCCTCTTCATCTGCAGATGCTAATAACAAAGAAAAATAAAGAGAAGAAGGGTGAAAAAACTATGAAATTTATAGAGGCAACGAGAACAGAGCAGGTCAGATTGATACCTAAAACCCCATCTTCAAACTGATCAGCACTAAAAACCCAGTTGTGTTCTACTTCTTGTTCTGTTGGAAACATAAACGTAACGAAATAGACAATAAAACTTTATGATAAATATAGGGATGCAATGGGGTGCGGTGCAGGCCCATTTATATTCTTCTTATTTTTTTTCCTTGTAAATTCTTGGTAATTTGGGAAATGGAATCGGTTCAAGTTTGGGCATAAAAATGTTGGTTTAAGGAACAACTAAATAAACGGGGTGGGGCAGCAAAAACACGCTGGGCAGGGCACTGGGGCCTGGTTTTTCAGGTTAAATTGTCATCCCTAGAATAATACTTGATCATAAGAGTCAAAAGAGATTATCAATCACCTTCGATGGGCCCAGGATTCAGTTCAGCACATTCACAAAATACCGCAAACAGTGTATCTACTGTTAAATAAGTTGAGAAGGAATTTAGTTTTCACCAGAAAAAAAATAAAAATATATCCAAAAAGGTGATATAGTGGATAGATAATGCATATATAAGCAAAAGCAATACACTGATTAGGATCCGAGGGCACAAGTCTCATCTCATTGATCTTCGATAAGTCTAGTGTATCATTGCACTCAGAATCTGAGCCCTCCGATTCACTGTCCTCAGCTCCGATATCAATCTTCGATGAAGGAAAAACAAAAAGGAATATCAGAATAAGTACATTGAACCAAGAATATTCTATGCGTGTGCACTAACACAAAAATGACAAGAAGACAAAAAAGTGAGTTGGGGTGGGGGACATGACATTGTTCGCAGCCTTGTACTTTACATGCTGAAAAGGATACTAAGTAAAAAGTATGTTCAAATTCAAGATCTATAAGCAAAATGCACCGATTAATAACTCTTCGAGTCATTCAGTGCAAATGATTCGTCAGCAAAGCAAGGAATGTTCTTACCTCTCTAGGAAATAAGACCGAGGAGAAATTCAACTGTAACCAGCATGATTTAAATAATTAAGTCCATGTTTGGCCCCTATTTCTTAAAACTCAATTTTCCTCAAACCTATTTTCAACTACACATTTTATGGGACCCACA
The DNA here is from genome assembly GCA_903798345.1 of Fraxinus anomala. NCBI lineage: Eukaryota > Viridiplantae > Streptophyta > Magnoliopsida > Lamiales > Oleaceae > Fraxinus > Fraxinus anomala. Next base: position 117,888 of record CAIGRN010126527.1, read on the forward strand.
ACTTTTATCAACTTTTCAACCACGCACTTCATCAACTTTTATCAAAATCTACTAAAATTTAATTTTAATCAAAACCAAACAAGGGCTAAATATTCACAACAGATGGCTGTTTTATAGAATTAGTCTTTAGATATGATGATTAACAACTTATCATTCATCTCTTGGTCATTTTAATGGGACAAAACCTTTCTCCAAAACAAAAAATAATACCATCTGACATAAAATGATATGACAATATTAGACAAATCATGTATCAGAGAGTTTGCGTCAAATACTTTATTGCTTTATCGCAAGCTAAGTAGTTATAACTGTCCCCACCTTGGCCATTAAGAAGTGGAAGGCTTCGGTAAATGCCAAGGAAAAGATAGGTTGACACAGAAAATCAAAGCCATATGATCAACATTAAGTGTAACTAAATCTAATACATCTCAGCTAGTGGTTAAGATTGAAGGTTTGTGGCATAGACAAGACAAGAAGAAATTAAGAACAAGGTTGAGTTTGCCTTGCCGAATTGGAATAATGTAAATTCAAACTTATATTTAGTTTTGCTCTCTATGGTTTTGAATCCATGACACTAAATGCTAGGCAACATTGTATTTGAGTTTAGTCACACTTACTATTGAACTAACGGATTTGGAATTTTATGTGGTAATCTATCTTTTTCCTTGGCATTTGTCGACACGTGTTTTACCTTCTAAGTTGCACGGTCACACTACATGGACACAGACACATATTTTTCTAAAAAGTGGGCATGATTCTTGAACATGTTGATTTAAATTCTCCAAAATTATAAATACATAATTATATCTTTATTTTTATCATATCTGATATTGGACATGGCAAATGGCATGTTGGGAGCTTGCTTGAGGGTTTCTAGAGTCGGTAATTTAAAAAAATTTAAAAAAAGGGGGGACAAGGGAACCTAACTTGTTGACAGGAGCGGATGTGGGGGTAGCTACAGTGGGCCAAAGCCCAGAGCAGCCTCGGCCTAGAAAGGAATTTTGTTTGTAAATTTTTTGAAAAAAGAATTATAGCTTAGCCCAAATTTAAAGTTAGCCCACTAGCTATCCTATTCAATATATACCCACTTTAGCCCAGCTTAAATGGATCGAGTTTAAATCTAATATTTTTAATTAGCCACATACCAATCTATCTCCTTTGAATTGAACTTGTTCCATCCCAATTCCCAAACCCATCTAATTAAAAACCCTTACCTATGCCTACAAGTAACAGGTTCCTGTCCCATTATTTCTAGAAGCATCCAAGGACTCGAGCTCCTCTTTGGCTCTTTAGTCTATATTATTTCCGGCATTTCGAAATTTTTGTGAGAATTTTGGAGTCTCTATAGTGCTTTCCGGACTCAGCTTTTCTATTACAATTCTTCGATCTTGCTTTGGAAAGGTAATGAAACGAATGGAATTTGATTCGTTTTATTGAATTAAAAAATGCCCTACATGATTTTTGATTTAATTAGGGAAGATTTAAATTTAGATTTGCTTTTTAACTATTGTTTTGTGGGTGAAGTTTATATTTAACTAGACAGAAAAGAATAATACTCTTTTTATGTTTATCAGTTTATGCATGTTTAGTGTATAATTTTGACATCAATGACATGTATGCGAGTTTTTATAGATGATGCAAGCATGAAATAAATGCCTGTTGCAATTTTAAGGAGATAAGAGTTTATATTATATGAAGTATTTGAATTGCTTTTTTGTCTACTGCTGTTGCAGATAAAGCAATGGTTTTTTTTTAAAATAAAGATGGCCTCTTTGTTCTATGATATAATTATATAAAGTTAAAAGTTCAATTATTTTCGCCGAAGACTTAAAAGTTAAAGCTGCAATTTAATCTTAATGTGACTACTAAATTAAAATTGCTAATTGCGTGAGTTTAATTTCATGGTATTGAGTTTAACTTTTAATTTTTGTATGATGTACAGGGAAAATTATGTGAAAATGCAAAAATACAATTCCACATTTAGAATAATAGTTTTGTGAATATTATTTTACGTTTTTTATATTTTTAATCAAATTGAATGACTTCATCCATCAATTATTTCAGTGGACCAACTTCACTACAGTTAAAAATGGAACATCGTCAATCTGGTGCCAAGAAAAGGAAAACATTGCTCTCCTTCTTTAAAAAGGTAGATGAATCTACCACAAGTACGCATTATGTTGAAGTTGAAGAGGATACTGCAGTTCATTGGAAAAAAAAAAAAATCGAGTGGTAAAGACCATTTTATGGAGTGAGTTCAGTGAAAAAAAAATTAAATTAAATTTCAGCCCACCCTAACTAATCTTTCTGGCTCCGCCCCCAGCTTCCACTGCTTGTTGGATGCATGTCCTGAGTGTCCGGAGTGTCCGGATCCAACACAATACGTGTCGAACACGGACACTCAACCCTAGTACGAGTGTATGTGCATCATAGTTTAGTTTGCTGTGAATGACTCTAAAAGTTACAAGCTGTGTTTTTCAAGCTATCAATCTTTAGATAGAAAATCTAAACTCTCAAAACCAACTGAATATCAAGACCCTCAGCCTCAAACAAGAAAAGAATATCAATGCACCAACAACTTGCAGAAAGGAGGTAAATTTTTCTTCACCTGAGTATAAATACAAGGAGAAGAGTATGCCTCGGGATCCCTCGACACTGCGTGAAGTGACACTGATAAGAAATCTACTGCGTAGCCTTTCGCCCTGTCCGTGTCACTCAACCACACAACTTGCCTTCAATAGAAAATACACTAATTAAAAATCCAGTTCAGAAAATAAACCCAAGGAAAAAGATGCTATGATTATGTACTTGGTGGAGATGTAGAGAGTGCCAGGGGATTCAGGGAGGCGGTTGCCGAGAACGATGGAGACACCGGGCTGGACGTGCACGAGTTCCTCGCCGTCGTCGGCGTCGAGAATAGGTTGTCCGGTGCCGTCACCAGTTCTCTCCGTTTCTAGTCTTAATCCGGTGGCCATTTTCAGGGGGGGGGGGGGGGTAGAGATTTGGGTTTTACTATCGTAGGGTTTATGTGGTTATGTTGGGTCAATTGGTAGATTCTGTAAATCCCATTTATACTTTTTAATTATTTTGCTTTTTTATTTAAATAATTATTATTTGAACCTGAAAAAAATCTTGTGGTAAAATAATGGGAAAAATAACATTTTTCTAAAAACTGTACAGTTTAGAAAATGAAAAAAAAAAAAAAATTACATGCAATATTATTTTATTAAAAAATGTATAATTTATAAAAAAATAAATTATAATTTAATGGAAGAATAATGAGAGTCAAAAGGGGGACGAATCTGCGGTGACTAAGAATTGTTCTTTTTGTCTTTTGAGTTTTTGAATTCATTTTGGATTTTGTGTTTTAAATGTCCATTTTGAGATTGTTAAAAATGCGTTCTTTTTGACATTTTGAAAGATTATTTTGAAAACATCCAAAACGCGTTTTGAAAATTTTGGCTTGATTATAAGTGAAAAACATCCAAAATGACAAATTTATCGTTTTGGATTTTCTTTGTAATTTTTTAATTTATTTTCAAAAACACGCTTTCGAAAATAGGAAAGAAAACGTTTTTTCACTATTTTGAAAAATTGAAAACAGAAAACAGTTTAAAAACGATAAAGAAAACATGCCATAAACTTTTCGTTAAAAAAGATTAATTGGATCACACAATTTTTAGTGTCTCAATTGGGTCAACAAACTTCTATTTTAATTTCAATTCACTTGCTTTAAATTTTTACGGGAGTGTCATCAACTAAGATTTTGATATATTTTAAAAAATTATAAATCTTAATGAATTTCGTAGATTTCAATAGATTTTCACAAATTTCATAAGAATTTAATTAAATATGGTGAAATTTCAAAAGATTTGAATACATGTATTTTTAAACTTGAAATCCATCCAAATCTTTTAAAATCCTTTCATTAATAAAATCTTTATAAATTTACTACTTTTTTAGGATACCTAAATTCTAAAGGATTTCATTAAAATTTTAATTGGAGACACCTAAATTTTAATGAATTTCATTAAAATCCATTAAAATCTCAATTGAAAATACCTAAATTTTGAAGGATTTTTAAAATTCATCACAATCTCAATTGAGGATACTCCACATAGTTTCAAATTCACCTCTACCTTTTATTGCCCAAATGAGATAACTTGGTTATACGCCAACTTATCACTGTGACACAATATAAAAGTAGTAATCTAAAAATTACGTTTTTTTATAATTTTCATCCAGAAATTGTTATTATTTTATTTTATTTATCAGATGACACCTATCAATTATGTGAAAGATCATTTATGGTAAAAGAATTGATGATAAAATATGATGGAGTGGTGAAATTTAAAATTAAATTGAAATTCAGCGACAAAATTTAAAATATTAAAATCTAGTAATCAATTGATGATACGTGCATTTGCTCCTCATTTTAAAGCACACTAATTTAAGAAAATCATCGTCAAAGATAAAACGTGATATTTAATTTAATGTTGACACCAAATTGCTGAATTCTTTACCACACATAATCAATCCCAACAAATTTAAAGAGTAGTCCTCTATCTATTTAAGCATTTGTTTGTCTACCATTATTTAATAAAATTGAGTTTTGAAATAACGATTTTTTTTAAGAACGTTTAGTTAAAACAAAAAAAAAAAAAAATTAGAAATTAAATTTACGTACAAAATATTTTATTATGAGAACATGTGATTGACAATAAATTTGAAAAAATATGTGTTTTGAAATAATGATAAACAAGCAGGGACCAAATGTCAATGTACCTCAATTGTTTTAGTGATGAGATTTTTCCCCAGTCATCGCCATAGCCAATTGAGCCCCCATACCAATTATCCAGCCTTTGGTTCAACACATGGGCTTATGACTCTATTAAAATAGTAGACTTTAATGGGCTTGGGCAATACTTATCGTACGGATAAAACGTTGAGCTCTTAATTGGGCTAATGGCAAACACTAGAAATGGGCTTGTATAAAGGGCTTTACGCAATTTCTTTAGTTATTTGGTCTAACTGGCCGTCGGCAGACCAAATCATTAAAAGAGAGCAAGCAATTGGACCGCAAACTAGTTAGTAAAATAACACGTTTGTGGATAACAAATTTAATCCAAATATGAAACTCTAATGAATTAATATATTCAAGATAATTGATTACAAGCACACACACATGAACCACTCTTCTTGAATTTATTATATAAATTAGAGCGCCACCTAATATAGGATATGAAGCAACAAGATGACAAAATTGCCAGAGCCATGTCTCAGAGGAGAGCTTCGATGAGGCATTGGATCGCACACTCGATGCCTAAAATATGAGAGAGGGCGAAAAAGATAGAATATAACATTGTCGCCCAGGCCAAGAAGATAGAGGCGGCTACAAGCTTTCAAGTGAATTCGCCTAGGAGGTAGAGATACTAGCATGACATTTAACTTAGCTGTGGCAGCCACATAGGTGTAAAAGGATTATTTTACAAATACTTCCTCTTCATGGAGAAATCAACAGGTAATTCAAGAGAGCTCGATAATTTTTGAGTTACCTATGATAGTGACGAGAAGAACATTTCAGAATTATCCAATTCAACATCTATAAAAAAACCGAGGCATCTTCCATTAATTTGTTGTCAGATAATTTAAGGCACAAAATAAAGCAGCTTGATCATTCAAACTGGAATTTACCGGCAACGACATGACATCAATTTTTCATAGTAAAGCATGTTTGACAATGCTTAAAGGGTGTTCTTAAGCAAATATTATCTATCTTCATTTTCACGATAATAAATTGTAAACTGAGCAAATTGCACCAAATTCGCAGAATTTATAACAAGGATCAAGCCTAGCAGTAAGATTCGAGCAGTATATGTCATAATCAAAATTGCCTTGATCCAAGAATAAAATTTGAAAGCAAGATGACAAACACGAGATCTTTAAAATTTCCACCTATGATCAAATAACATACTGAAATGAAAACATAAAATCAAATCTAACATACTTCAGCCAACTAGGGTAATTCAAAATAGCCAACAATGAATAAACTATAACAGCATCCATATCTCCATTGTCATTCAGAACTAATCCAGAAAATCACCTATGCAACAAGCGTGCTGGCAGTGGTAGACTCGCTGCAAAATAACAAAGTTCCAATCAATGACAGAGAACCAAACGTGCCATCATAAATCCATACAATAATAAGCAGCACCAGACTTCTAAGCCCAGTATATGATAAGGAAAATGACACAACCATACAGTTGTATGTATATAAAGCTGATTACTCAATTTACATGTACTGATGGATTTGAGCCTTACAAATCACATTTGGTATCTAAAATTTATATTTATTTTAGTAATTTCCTGTTGTTTTCCTGGAGATGTATTAGGTCCCCATACAATGCTTCTTGCATTGATGAACACATTCTTTTGTAATTGGTAGAATCTAACCCACACGACAGAATCAAAAGTGCATAGTTTCACTTGACCTTGGCAATCCAACAACCCGGATATTGCACTCAAAAGAAACAATAAACTAGCAACGTACAACGTATGTACACTAGTGGTTCATTCACATGAATATATAGCAAAGATAAGATTAAATTTATAACTGAATAGAAAACTACTAGGAAAAGCTAAAACAAATAATGCTCAGCAGTAAAACAAGAATTTTGCCGTTCTGCACAGACAATCAAGTAAATATTTCAATTGGACCAAAGCAAAGCATAAAAACTTTCAACAATCTTCATTCATATTCATATTTATTCAAAGGGAATCGAGGCAACAAGACACTTTCGAATATCCATTAATGATAACAGGAATAATGTCTTGAATATTCATAGAATGAAAAGAAATGTATATTCAGAAACCAAGCAATCAATTCAGCATAATCTCGTAAACATGTCAGTAAAATTAGAGTGAAGAGAGAGGATTTACTATTTCCAGACGGGTGGGAGTTTCTTGGTCTTCTTGTAGTAACGGGCAAGGCGATGAATCCTGCTTTCGACCAGAATCAATCTAAACTTGGAGTCTTTGTCCTTCCTGTTCCTCTCCAAATGCTTCCTAATTGCAACAGCTTTCTTAATCAAATGATACAAATCCTCTGGAATTTCCGGTGCAAGCCCTAGATAGAAACCATACCAAATTCGTAAACAAACGGTATCCTCTTTGTCAAAAACCTTAAATCGACACGGATACACCAATGATCAATACCATGACCCTTGAGGATACGAAGGATCTTGCTTCCAGTGACACTCTTCACCTGAGCTATTCCGTGAGAGTCACGAAGGATCACACCAATCTGTGATGGCGTCAATCCCTTTTTCGCAAACTTGCAAATATTCTCCTCAACCTTAATAATTATTTCAAAATCAAATAAATAAATCCCTACAAATTGCTTGTATAAAAACAAATAAACGTAAAATTGGACTAATATGTTACATCTGGAGCGGATATTTTGAGCCAGCTCGGAGGAGTTCGCTTGTAAGGTAGGGCTGAAGCGGAAATACCCTTTCTGAAAGTAAGAATCATCATAAAACAGAATTACAATTAATTAAAAAAAATGATATGCATAAAGCATAGATGAAAGTAGAGGAACGCCGTCATACCCGCGGCTGTGCATACGACCCATGGCGGCGGATAATGTTCGGTAGTAGGTGGCGCGGCTGTGTGTGTTTAGATCTTGGTAATGCAAAACGAAGGTCAGAAACCTATAGTCCCTAAAGAAGATGAGCACGACGTTAACCTAATGGCCTGGACAAGCCCAATAATTTTATGAAATTAGCCCGCTAACTGATGGGCCTTCTTATAAAGTTTCAGTCTTGGCCCAGCTTTTTGTGAGTGTTGCTATAGAATATAAAGTGGAAATTTTACTTACGGCGAAAATTCACTTAAAGTGCGTTTGATTGCGAGTATATAATTTATATATGAAAAAATAAATTATAGATAATTCAATCGTCTATAATTTATTTATATGAAAATTATTAATTAGACGTATTTGATTAATTTAGTTTTCAATTTAGAAAATATTATACCTGTCCATTTTTTATTGGTGGGTATATGAGAGAGAGAGATGAAGAAAGAAAGAGTTAATTTCTTGGAAAATAAAAACTACCTCTCACTAAGAAAAATATTTTCCTTATTTTTAAGGAAAATATGGTCATGACTTAAAGTAGGAAAACATTTTTCGTGAAAAAATTGTCAATCAAACAGCACAAAAGTAAAAAATTAGGTGAAAAAGTTTTTCATTGAAAATATTGGAAATCAAACACACCCTTAATTCAAAAAATATTGTTAAAAGAGTATTTTTAAAAGAAAATTACTTTAAAGCCTGTCTTTTAAGTTTTACTCTAAAAAATTTAGGTACTTGTTTTATTTAATAATCAGGTTATAAATTTTATAAATATACTAGTTTTGGCCCGTGCAATGCACGGGTTCTGTAATTTTGAAGGTTATGTTAGCGTTGCATATATACATTCAATGAAGTTAGCAAAATGAAGTTTAGTTAACATAGTAAATTTACTTAGTGCATTAACTCTAAAAAAGTGCTTATTTTATTTTCCACCAAAAATATGTTATACATTTAGCAAAACTTCTCAGTTCAATGTTTCTTTTTGGAAGATCTATCCCCAGAGGTCACAAATGAACCTTGAAAAAAGAGTACAAAAGAAAAAGAAACAACTTAGTCTTCTTGATAGCAAATCTACTAAGCAAACATGCGAAAAGAAATACTTATTTGGAACATTTAGAAACCAAAAAAGAAATTATAAGTTGCACTTCACATCTGCATATTATAAATTATTTGTTAAGGAAAAAGGTAATGATGTACCCGTAAAAGTTAAAGAAGAGTTAATTTGCATATATAAATTTAACTCTTTAAACGAATCATTATCTTCCTCTTCGACCTTAAATTTCCATTTTCTACTTATAAGAACCTCCGCCAGCTAGAGTTGGTCCTTCATCCCAGTTTTGCAGGCCCCACAAGGGCCTCTGAAACTTTGTCACAGCTGCAATAGTAGCCATCTTCTTCTTCCATGTTGGTGTGAGTTTGGTCCCACCCGACAATTGTCGGCCAGGGGACAGTGACATACGCCTAGCCCCCACCGAACTTGATTGTCGCCTCCCAGTGGATGATGGTTGTCGTTAGTAATTAACCAGCAACAATTATTATAATTTTATAAAGAAACAAGACAAATAGAGGAACTCACGTGTGAAGAGGCCACCAGACGGTTGAACTCTTCGCTTCTTCGAACAAATCTTACAAGAAAGGTTACGACTGTGTTTATAAAACTGAATAATAATATTTACAAAATGATACAACATTTCAGTTATCATTACTATAAGATTAAGATGATCATTTGCAATGTGATACACTCACTTCTTGTCGCTCAATGAACCCAATTTGTCTGACATGATAAAGCTTAAAGGCAACTGCAAAAGAAAGAAAAGGTCATCCAAATTAGATCATTCATGAAGTAAATTACAAAATTTAGAGATAGAAAAAATTATTATTGATCACTTACATTATATTTTCTCTTTAATAGGGGTATTGGGATGGAACACATTGAGTGCACGGATAAATTCCTCAAATTTGATAACACCATTATTCTTTTCATCAAAAAGATCAAAATACCTAAGAGCAAATGCTGGAATAAATTAAATGCAAACTGGAGATTCTACTTTAATTGAATTATCATATTGTGATTAAAAATAGTGTATGATAACTTACATGATAACGATGGGATTAATTAGCGCCCTTGTAAGTACCATTGCGTCGATTCCATCTCCGACCACCTCCACTTGGTCCCCCTTTACAGCAGCCGATTCAACACCTTAAAAAAATTATAACACATTTTCAGCACGCGAACTAATTAAGACTTTACATAGTAGAAAACTGAAAACAAAGAAATCTAGGAAATTTGAAAGAAGTTAGTAAACCTGGTAAACCAACAACGGTCTTCAAGGTCTTGCAGCGAGATTTCTCATTATTCATTGACACTACCTTCATCACAATTTTTTGCTACAAAAAAGCAACAAGTATCAGAACATATATATGGTAATTTAGGATCCATTTTGTATTTGCATCCATAAATGGGAGCATTTAAATAAAATTAGCAAAAGTGATGTATAATAACCTCAAAATGATATGATAATCATTAAATTTGCCTGGCAACAACTCATCTGACATGAAGGCTTATGGAAATGACTCAGCGGTTTGCAACTCCTCATCATTCCAGATATCCTCAATT
>CAIGRN010126532.1:0-10672 GCA_903798345.1 Fraxinus anomala
AGTTAATAAAAATAAGGAACTAATTTATATGATACAAGGAATTATATCAATCAAAACTAGTATACTTAGTTCATATATTGAGATAACTCTCAATTTACCAGACTACTGTATGATAAAATTTCATGCAATACTTGATACTGGATCAGGAGTTGAAAGGAAAACTGTGATGTCCTTACCATTCAAGATGATGTTTTAACGAGTTAAAAGGAAAACTGTGATTACGTGTGATCCATTGTAAGATATGCAAAAGAGTTAGAGAAAAAACCAATAAGTATGCGAAAGTCGTGTTGGACCATAACCCACTTTTTAAAATTCAAATAACACCGATCACTTATATCTGAGTACACTAATATATGGATGCAAGCTCGAGGGAAATCTCATTGATATTACTTTGCATTTACCTTCTGCTTCAATACTGTAAGATCTTTCTTATTTATGTTAAATACTCGCATTAATATTTGCACACCTGCTATTTATGAAATTTTAGTTGATTTAATTCAAAGTTTAGAAATTAACTGCGAAAGAAAAAGAGGAAATTAAGCCCTCGTTTGAGCCCCATTAAATTTCATTCCATTACATTAATTTTTTTTCTCTTCATCTTAACCACACATTTATCAAATAAAATAATATTACACACAAATCTAAAACTTTTCCACCACACATTCTCCCATCAATCACTACTCTAAAAATTTTCAACCCCCAAAATGTGGGCCAAACAGGGGCTAAATCATTTTATAATGTACTTGATTATTTTTTGAAAAATAGTAGAAATATATCTATACCTTTATATTGGACAGAAAATATAAGCAGAATTAATAGAGAAATTAATAAATTAGATAATAAAATTAGAACATTAAATAATTGTTTTGATAAAAGATATATCGATAAAAATGAGCATAATTGGCCTTTTCATTTATTAGGAGAAATAAATCAAAATTATCCTACAATAGGACTAGAAAATCTTGATTTAACTAAAGGATAAAGGAAGGATATTTATGTCTTTTCATTAGAGAATGTCATCCATGATGTCAAACTTAATGCAAAATCGAAAAGAAGATATCATTATAGGGCAGGTGCACCAGATATCATTCTTCGCATCTTCGACTCCACCTTACTGTTATTTTTCGTGCAGCAATCCACTGATTATATTTCGAATATCATGGATGAGGAGGTGGATCTACCCAAGCAAAATAATCACAAGCATCTGGTATGTTATAGAAGTTGTATCTAAGAAACCTTCTGTCCGGGTTGTTTTTAGTCCACGGAGTCCTTGTAACAGAGATTTGTCCACACAAAAGGATAGACTCATAAAAAATATGGGGTGTTTTCCATCACGGGATGAAAACGAACTATTAAAAAGTGGTGGATGGAAAAGATTTTCACCACAATTTTTTCACGTTCATAAAGTTGCTAATCCATGTATAATGTTTTAAAAGATTGAGCAGAAAATGAAATCTTTATAAATTCCCGATAATTATTCATGATCTCCAGAAATTTATTTGTTTACCAAATATTACAAGACATAAAACATCATGTCTAGTAAATGAGAAAACGCGTAAATTTAACTTATCTTGCGACAAAATGAAAGTACAAACAAAACAACATTAATGATATCTAGATGAAGAATGCAAGATGAACCACGTGTGAGTCAACTTCTTGAGTCATTTCATCGATCAGTAAACTAGGTGCAAATTATTTCCTTGATCATTAGGATAATCTTGATACACAGAAAAATACCATGTTTTACATTTCATCTTAATCAGTAGTATACAGTACATGCACAAATAGGAGATGCAGAAGTCTCAACCGAATTTCAGCGTCTGAATCTGTGTGCAGCACGAAGATGGAGGCCCCCGTCGATCTGCAGTGTTAGCATAGTTCTGTAATTCACAGCTTTCGTTTCATCATTCAACTTAAACAAGAAGACACCAAGCAGCACAGCAGCAAATACTTTCATCTGCCTGTAAGCAAACTCTTTTCCAAGACAAATTCTTGGGCCTGCCTGCATACATACATTAGTTTTAAGTTCCCAATCTTTAAGTTCAATAATTTAGAATGCAATTGTATTCATGCTTTCTTGAAAAGGATAAATTTGGAAAAAATGGAACGGAAGAGAAAAAGGATTCCGGCCTACATATGAGAGCGAGTTGAAGAAAAATTTAAATAAATGAATGTGTTCCCCAAAGGAGGAGTATATAAGAAACTTACTTGAAAGGCTGTGAATTTAAAAGAGCTTTCTTGCTGGAAGACACCATTTTCATCTAACCATCTCTGGGGCCGGAACTCCTCTGCATCCTCGCCCCATAAAGATTTCATCCTTCCCATTGTCCACGGTTGGTACGAAATCAAGTTTCCTTTCTTCACGCTGAATCCATCTGGGAAAGTATCATCTGAAAAACACATCTTCCCATCCTGGTACATTAAAATATAATTGAATAAAACAAGCATAAAAATTGTTGGATTTTGATACTCAATGATTCTCGGGTTATGATGTAAACGTTGGATTGAATTTCGTAGGCATTGATCGATAAATTAAATTGTTACCAACAACCAAATCTAAAAGCTTGATCCGAAAACAATGTGGGCCATTGGAAGTAGCTTAAAGAATTAATCTTGCTCACGGCCCATATATATTACCTTTTGGATGGCTTTGAATCTTGGCCAATTTAACCCTTTTAATGGTCCAACTAAAACCTAACATATCCTATATATATGTTGTCTTTGCCCTAGCCGTAGTATGTGTGATTTGTGTATGAAAAAAAGAAGAAAAATGTGGCATTTGAGAGAGAGAAATCAGCTGCCTGCTGGAGAAGAAAAACCAGTGCCTTCTTTGTGTTTTTTGGTCTCTTGTCTTGCCTTTCGTTGTTTTTCTTCTTGCCTTCGTGGCTACAAATCATCACCATTATCTTGTACTTTGTGGATGAGATTGAGGAGCAACCAAGGTGAATATATTGGTTATGGGTTGGAGCCGTTTGGATTGGTTGTTTGGTAGAGAAAGATAACGTGAAACTCAGCCTAGAGAACACCGTTTTGAAAATCCTTGGAGTGAACTTCCGCAACAAAAATGAAATCCAATGTTGTGCACAAGTGTTAAATTTGTAAACGGAAGCAAACTTGGCGTTTATACGTGTCAAATTGGATATAAAGAGAACACCGTTTTGAAGATCCTTGGAGTGAACTTCCGCGACAAAATGAAATCCAATGTTGTGCACAAGTGTTAAATTTGTAAACGGAAGCAAACTTGGCATTTATACGTGTCAAATTGGATATAAATTGTTTCTTACCACCGGGACTGCAGGATACAGTCTGAGAGTTTCTGTTATGGATGCATGGAGAAACTGCATTTTGTCCAATGCTTCTTCAGTAATACTGTTTGCCATTTCATCGATGCTCGGATTCTCTTGAAGTTTTGTCGCTTCCTTCACTTCTTTTGCAATCCTTTCTTGTATAAGTGGGTGTTTGCACATCATGTAAAAGAACCAAGATAGAGTGCTCGCTGTTGTATCCTTCCCAGCAATTATAAAACTTAGTATTATGTCTTTAAGGTACTTCGGATCTGTTTCATTCATTTCCAGAAATCTAGACAAAATATCTCCTTTACTCGCCTGTTTTTAGACACGTCCAAAAATCCGTCAGGGGATTAAACTATAATTTGAATTGTGAGAGAAATCATAAGCAAAAAAGCCATCAGAAACATGCAAAGCGCACACATATTTAGCGGTCCACCCTCAATCCGTGAGCTACATCTATGATAAAAAGATGTGTACAAAAGATGTCATGTTTCTCTTGCACAGAGAAATGACCTCCCTTAAAATCTCTTGCATATGATTGGAATTTTAGCTTGATTCGCAGTTGAAGGCACAAGGTACATGATGATTAGGCTCCACACAGTCCAAGAAAATCTGTTATTTTTATTATACTACAAGAAAATTTTGATGATTATTTAGTTAAACTCACTGGAAGGTCGTCGTTTGGCTTGTGCACTTGTTCGATCTTGTTTTGAATGACTTTGTAAACGAATCCATCAACTATCTTCATACAGTTTTTCAATTTAGCCTCTGATCCAATGTTAAAGTACTGTTTGATTGGCCAGGATATATCAACATAACGGTAACAGGTCATTTCACTTGCTTCATCAAAAGCCTTGGAAAATTGAGCCCCTTCCTCGTTTGTTCCACGCATACTGTCCAGATCAACGCCAAGTACAACCTTGAACACCGAGTCCAAAGTGGATTTCATGAATAAATCCTGTGAATTAGAGAACTCATTAGTATATTATCTGATGAAAGGATCCTGATATAGTTTTATCATGGTACATGGGGCTTTACTTGAATTTCTATGATCTGATTTGAGGCTATAGCTTCAGAAACTATCCCAGCGAGTTTTGCTGCATTGGTTTTGAAGACACCACTGCTAAAATCCCTCAGGTTTCGGGTTGAGAATTCGTAACTTGACATCTTCCTCTGGTGTTTCCACCTGTCTCCATCAACTGTGAAGATCCCATCACCTAGGAGATCTTTCAAGATGTTATGGTGGTACCAGCCCTGCACAAGTTGATTTCCTGTAACTTAGAAGTCGAGAAAGCTTAACATTCAACCTCAGGATTCTGGTCATATGACACGATCCTCATTAGATATTAAGCCCTAATCCCGACTTACCAGAGCGATAGCAGTAATAAAATAATGAAAAAAGAAATAAAGAGGACACATGGAAATGTGACATCTACGGCCTCTCACACACACAGACAACAAAAATGACCTCCTTACTTCACATATTAGGAACTTTATACAAACGCAAATCAACGTATGGAATACCTAATATATCCCTGAAAAAGTCACGGTCAAGGGGATAAGTGTGCAGTATTATTAGGCTCCACGCAGTTCAACAATCTGATTTTCTTGGTACAATACCACTACTAGAACTTATATCGTATTACATAAACAGACACCTTTGTGGTCTCATGAGATTTCGGTTTGCTTGTTTGCATACACTAGCTAAAGCAAAGTATATCAAATTCAATCCTTATTTTGTTTGGACAACCTAAGCATGGATCTGGATTTGTATTTGTTGCTGAATCACATGAAGAACGTATTTCTCTGAAGATTTAGTATACCTAAACTTTATGTGATAATAAAACACCATATACAGTTTAGCATAGATGGTTTAAACTCAATTCTGCCAAATTCTCCACAATTAATTCACACCAGCTTAAGCTCGAGTACAAGTTGTGGTAGCCAACTCATTTATTGATCCTCTCAGGCTTGAAGACTGAAAGAAATAGTCAAACGGATAAGATCAAAGACTTATCTATTATCCTGGTGAGCATAATCAAGATGGAAATAAGCATAAAGAGTTTGAAGTCTGCGAATTAAATCGTCATTTTCATCTTCAAGCGACGTGCAATATTACACTTTAACAGTAGTAATAGACAGAATGAGAAAGGTAATACCTTGCCATAGTTTGCAAAATTTGTTTTGAGTACATATTCAATAATTGCAGGGTCTGCAGTGTAGACTTCACTGTTGTCAAGGTAAAGCAATCTGAAAGTGATGTTTTTCTGTGTCAATTCAGTCATATAATCGTACAACCTTCGGAAATTAAGCAGCTGATGCAACACTGTTCCAGCAATTGGATAATATTTTTTCCTCTCCTTCTTTGATGATCCTAAGATTTTCTTGAGTGCACATAGTGCTACAATTGCAGCAAAAATTAAGACCAACAAGGGGTTATTCAGAGTCACCATGTCCATGGCAGTCCTCTTTGTGTGTATAACGCTGGTAGTCTCATAGATATATATACTGTCCAGTAATTGGAGGGGAAACCAAATGAATTTGTGATAGAGAGAGAGAGAGAGAGAGAGAGAGAGAGTGAGAGTGCTTTTTTGTAGTTTTCTTGAAATATTTACCTCTTAATTGTGAACTGTGTCCACTAGGTGATAAAATGATTTTTTTATTTTTATTTTTTTGTTCCTTCAATCTTTTCTCCAACTTGTGGAGAGAAAATTGCATCTTTGATCCTTAACATGTGATTGTCTTAGCAAGTTAGTGCCCAATTTTTCTCTTGAAGTTTTTGATGTCATTCCACGAGTAATCTTAATGAACGAGAGACCATTCGAGTATTCATTATAAATTCCATGTGCATTGCATATGTAGCAATGTTTGAAGGTTATAGTAAAATCAAATAATTTTGATTAAAGATAACGATATAGAAAATAGAAAAAAAGGAAAAAAATTGAAGGAAAAATTATGCATATTGTGCTTAGCTGATCCCAAACTCTTGAACAAGTGTTCCCCCAACCCTTATTCCCGACAACTCCCACATTCCACCCCACACCACATCATCATGATCCATTTCAACCTGCTTCCATTCGCAATCCCACCAAACACATGTCCGCACTTTCCATATTTTCATTTATTTTATACTTTTTAAATGCAACAAAAAATTTAAATGAGACTTGTTTCCAACTTTAACCAAAATTTGAATCATTTTCATTGTGATGAACTAATTGTGCCTATAATCAAAGCTGTTAAGGATGACTTGCACTTCTTTAAAGTTCAAGAACCAACTTACTACATGAAAAATTAGTTTGAGACCAATGATGCAATTTTCCCATTATAAAAAGATCATGCTTGGCTAAGCTTAAAATATTTACTAAAATAATTTCCAAAATAAATAAATTTTTACTTAAAAGTAAAGGAAAAATAACTTGTCCTCACATGTTTACAAATATAATTCTCTGAAAAAATGAACATTTACCTATTTCTAAACTTAGCTAAAAACATGCTCAATTTATGTAGTTTTTTCTTTATTATAAATTGACTCAAAAAGTGAGTCCACCACTAGATAAGATGAATTTCCTTGTTCCTTCAATCTTCTAGAAGACGACAGCAGTTGTCGGAAAGTAAACGAAGGGTTTGTGCACTAAAGAAAGACTTGGGTCAATAAAATGCAACCGATGGGCCAGGATGATGAAGATATTTGGAAAAAAATAGGAAAATGACAAAGACTTGACGAACCACTACGAATAAATTATTTTCCCTGCAAACGTAATTTCACTTACCTAAACCCCACGCCTAAGTTCTGAGACAATCAACTGGGTATTTTCCATAATTGTTCTATTTTCCTGACTTTTTCTAATTTATCTATGTGCAGGAAGAAAATTTGTGGTGCTTAGAGATACGTTACAAAAGAAAAAAAATTGTTAATTTTATACAACATGGTCATTCAAATGGTTAATATAAAGGTTTAATTCGACTTGATACAATTAGATTAAAGGGAGATGTTGTTTAATCTAAGGCAAAGTACACATCTTCAAGTTTATATAGAAGAATTGAGAAAATGCTCGATTTTTACGACTTCTGCTCAGCCATGCGAATCCTATGCTTCTATTTTGAATTTGTTGGAGAATACTACGATATACTAACGAGAAACAAAAATCTTTGTAATTGAAAATCATATAAATAGTTGAAAGAAGTATGCTTTCGAGTCATAAAGCCCCTGTCTCGTTTAGCTACAAAAATTGATAAAGATTTAAGTTCAAATTAATAATTAATTTGAACCACACATTTTACGCGACTCATAATTTTTATCAACTTTCTAACCAAACATATTTATCAAAATCTACCAAAAATCAGCAAAATAACAAAAACAACTATGCCCCGTGTCCACTAGAAATAAGACTTCTTTTTTTTTTTTTACTTTCCGGGTCCTCTCTCCCTTGAAGTCAAATTCGAATACATTATTTCCTCCTATTTGTTAAGCTTGCATATCTATTTTATAATATTTTATAAATTTTCTGATCTTGATTAATAGAAAATGTTCATAGAAAAAAAAAATTTGATTTAGGAAATGGAGATAAGAGCATTTGAGAGTCCTGCTTATCTAAAAATTTCTGAAAATCATATTAAGCAAAATAAGTTTGATTTACTTTTAGACAACCAAACATGGTCTTGGCAATACTAGAAAATTGGGTGAGTGGTTATTAATTTGCTATGTGCCAAGTAGCTTCATTGCCATTTGATTTATTAATATAATTTCAAAGAAACGACTCGAGCTTTTATTGGTTATTTACCATGCAATAGATTCATAAGTTTTTTGGTGTACTAAAAGCTTGTGCTGTATAATTTATTGATGTTAATTGTGTCCCTTGACTAGGTGTTAATTCACAATTTAGTTGCTGTAATGTTGAATGGATCTAGCATGTGTGTGTCTATACATAACCCTGATGAGAAGGCATTTGATACTTTTTAAGGGGAAAAGAAAAAATTGAGAAACCTGATAGATATGGTTAAGAAACTGTTAAATTTTGAGAAACCTGTATGCTTCGTTTTAAGAAGCATGTTGGGATTGAAGAACAATTGCTGACCTCAAAGGCGCAGTGAATTTGATAGATGTTTTAGCCTGGAAAACACCATATTCGAGCCATATTTCCACTCAGAATTCTATCCCCAAATGCAGGTCGTCATTCCCATTGCATAGAACATATAGTTCACACCATCTCTTTTCCATATTCTGTACCATCCTGTAAAATGCTTTCTGTTTGAACTCTTGCAGTCCTGCAGTATCATAAGTTACACAGATTAACCATGAACAAGGAAACTTCAATTTCTGGTCAGTTGCAGAGAAGCTTAGATTGTGCAATTGGATCCTCAAAAGTGCACATGGCCTGATGGTTCAAATGTTTCAGATGGTCATATGTCACACGTCAAACAAATGGGAAATTTACCTCACAGCCAAACAAGTATCTTCATGTAACCAAAAAAAAATATTTTTCCTCTATGTGATGAAAATATTCATATTATCTTGTCTCTTCATCTCATGACTTAATACCGTCAATACATTCTTTATTGCTTCCATAATCGGGACTTCAGATGATCCTTTCACAGAGAATTCATTGACAACACCATCAACTTCAATCAGGCTGCATCCTGGAACCGACTTCCTTATCTCTTTGTCTTTCATCAAAGCTCTTATTCTCTTTAGGTCGTCAAATCTACCAGCTTTGGCATATACATCACACAAATTGATATAAAAAGCATGGTTTTGAGGTTCCAAACGAATCAAGGTTTCAGCAATCTTTTCTCCTAACTCAACATTTCCATGCAATTGACATCCTCCAAATAGTGCACCCCAAACAAAAACATCTGGCTCCATGGGCATACCTCTGATAAGGTCTTCAGCCTCAACAAACTGCCCAGCTCTGGCAAGTATATCAACCATACAAGCATAATGTTGCACCTGTGGCTCAATACCGTAAACACGCCTCATCGTGTCAAAACACCTGCGACCTTTCTCCACCAGGCCCGCGTGAGCACAGGCAGACAATAACCCAACAAATGTCACAGAATTAGGCCGTACACCAACTGCTTCCATATTTGCAAAAAGATTAAAAGCTTCCTCCCCGTGCCCATGAAGTGCAAATGCTGAAATCATAGCTGTCCATGCCAAAACATCCTTCTTTGGCATCCCATTGAAAACCTCAAACGCTCTTTCAACACACCCACACTTCCCATACATGTCCACCAAAGCTGTCCCAATCACCATATCACATTCCATCCGGCTTCTCTTCAAGTAACTATGCAACCACCTCCCATGATCACCGGCACCAAGAGAAGCACATGCAGAAAGTACACTAGCCACCGTAATTTTATCTGGACTAACCATATCCCTATCATTACTGAAAATCTGCATATCTTGGAAAAATCCTAAAGCCTCCTTCGGCCTACCCCCTTGAACAAAGCCCATGATCATTGAATTCCAAGTAATAATGTCTTTCCTGTCCTTCATTTCCTTAAACAAATCTAATGCCACATCAAGCTCTCCACCTCTCAAGTATCCCACGATCATCGAATTCCAAGAAACAACATCCCTATTTGACATTTCATCAAACACCCTCCTCGCATCCTCCAAAAACCTACACTCCGAGTACACACTTATCAAAGCATTTTGCACATAAACATCGCCTTCATACCCAAACTTCACTGCATGTGCATGGATGCTCCGACCCATTAAGCCATCAACCCGCTTGGCACATTCCTTTAATACAAAAGGGATCGTAATACTATCAGGAGACAGATTAATACACAAAATCTCTTTATATAAAATTAAGGACTCGTGCGAAAAGGGGTCCTTAAGTTTCGTTGAACTTGCTCTAATCATGGCATTGTATGCAAAAAGACTTGGCTCGGCAATGCGTCTGAACACTTTGTCCGCATACTTGAGACCCTTTGGTGATTCATTAACTGCACAGAGGAAGAAGAGGAGGCGAGAGATGAGAAAATAACGATCATTTGGCGATAAATTTGGGGATGTAATGATGTGGGAATGGATTTGTTTAAGCTCCCTGATGTTTTTGCAATTGTGTATAGAGCGTGCAAGTATGTCCTTAAGATTTAGCCGCATGTATTCGATCATTCTTCGTTTAATTTGGTCTATTGGCGGGAGTTATTTATAATTTACAATACAATGGGCCAACTCGTCTGATGTTTAAGTTACGAAAGTGTTTTATTGATCAACTTATTAGCCTGGTTTGAAGCCTTTTTTTTTTTTTTTCCTTTTTCCTGGCAATTATGTTTTGATCCGTACGCATCAAAAGGGAGGGATTTATATATTCGATTTTGCTACACGTACATTAAGTTTGATATCATAAATGACATTCTCTAATAAAAAGACA
>CAIGRN010126552.1:0-13693 GCA_903798345.1 Fraxinus anomala
ATTATTGTCTTAGTCTAATGAATGGGGGCAATAAAATGAATTATAAAAAAAAAAAAAATTAAATAGGGCAAGGGCCTCGTCCTATCCTGCCTTAAACGGGTAACGGGGCGGGGACAGGGCAGGGAATTGCTTGGCTGGACGGGGGAGGTTGTCCCGCCCCGTCCTGCCCTGTTGACATTATAACCCAACTGCAATATTTTACTCTCTAAGCCCCATTTGGCCCCCATTATTTGGGATTATAATTTTTGGAATAATATTTTTTTTTTTGGAGAATGGGTGGTCGAAAAAGAATGAAAAATTTTTGGTTTACGTATAATATTATTTTATTGGAGAATGTGTAGTTAAAAAGAAGAGAAAGAAAAATGCTTTATAATTTAATTTGGGGGCAAACGGGAGCTAAATTTGATGTGAGGTGACATTGTAGCCATAATCAGCAATGCCTTTTAGACATCTGTGACAGATTAGCATTACTCGTAGCTTCCACATATTCATTGCATCCATACCAGTCTAATGCAGGTCTTCCTCTCATTAACAAAACATTCGAATAGCAGACTGCCAATCTTTAAAGAGACAGTACTTGTTTGGTAGTGCTTATAAATTATGGGTTCTACGGAATGTGTAAGTGAGTTGTAAGTTGTGGGCCCTACAAAATGTGTTGATAAAAAGTATGTTTCACCTGCTTAAATTATAATTTTAGCTTTGCCAAACCTACTTATGATGTGATGATATTTTAATTGCTGGCAACCAACCCTGTAAAGTTTATGCTTTTCTTCAATTAAGGTTTCATATTTTTATTTTAATATTCTTTTTCTGTGGAAGCATGTGGAAATTGTAATAGTTGATCAAGTGAATAACTTAGCACAAGCAGTGCAACTGAATTTTGCATGGGGTGCTTTTGTTTTGTGCAAAGAAAAGATAGTATGTTAGGAGAGTGAGTGAGTAAATTCCTGAAGTGGAAACACTGCATTTTGACTTTTGAGCATCTTTGAATGTGAGTTAGATGAGATCTTAAGTTTCAGAAATGAAAATCAACTATTAGTGATATATGTTTCTGGAACAGATGTGCACGTCCTTGTCATGCCCCTTTTTGTGCAACTTATGTGTGCACTGGCATTGTAAGAATTTTGCTATGGATTTGGTCTGATTAATTTTTTATATCCCGTTTCCTTAATATTCATTTGCCACATTTTTTCTCTCCTCTCCTCTTATAATTAACAAGTAGAGTTGCATATCTTTATTTATGTGCAGGTTTCTTGCAGTCAATGTATGGAATTCATACCTTTAGGGTTGAAAGTATAGCACAAGGTAAAGCTGCCCCAGTTGATGAATTGCAGGTTCAAGGGGTTTATAACCCTTCACTTCTGAGGAAGGTACAACCTGAATTCCAAATTTACCATCACTTATTTTTTGGTAATATCATCGCAACCAACAATCTGCCTTTTGCTATTAGATAACACTAAGAAGTGTAATCTATAAAGAAATTCGATGATATGCAGGTTGTTGTAACAGAGGCTTCAAAGGCCATACGAGATGTCGGCAGTAGCTGGAATCTCAATTCCCAAATTTCGGATGGGCAAAGCTTGGTTCATATGGAATCTCTAACCTTGAGTCCAGCTGTTTTGAGATCTGCATCTAGAGGCTGGAAGGTAAAATGTAAAAATTAAATTCTCGTCTTATTTTGGGCTGGACATCTGACAAATGGCTAGTTGAGACGCAATATTTACTTCAAGATGCCTCTTTTCTAGTGTACATTTTTCAAGTCTAGTACCTTACCTATAGAGTCCCAATGATCGGTCAGAAGATGATTTTACGTAAATTATTCTTCCCCGCTCAATACTGAAGAAGAAAACAGAAAGTGAATCTCATATGCCTAATGAACTTGTTGCTTGGATAATCGTGTAATGCTTAGTGCTCCTGAGTCCAGTAGTTGGGTGTGCACGTACTTACCTTTCTCATCATTATTCTCCATAACATGAAATTTGGTACTGATTGGGGTTTGGAGACCCAACAGAATTGTTAAAATAGGCATCCATAGACCTCAGGTTCATTCCTTCTAAATTTTCAACACCATAATCTATATGGTTTTATACCACAAATTCTGTTATTTACTGTCTTCTCCTGCGAACTCTATCCATGAACATTGAACTGAAAAATTCAATCTTTTTATGTTGGATATCGAGCTCTTGCTCAATTACTTGAAGTCAGGCTTACCTTGGCTCATGATTATACTGATTGCCCAGTTATTTGGGTTACTGTGACCGGATTAATGTTGATAGGTAACCTTGCTCAAATTGCTTTCAGTGATTTTTTCTTTTATCTTTCATAATAATTTTATTAAGTACATAGCTCTCTTGAATATAAATGACGAAATAGAAACAGTATTATTTTGTGCTAAATATTGGATGATTGTCTCCTTCATTAGATTAAATTATAGATAAACAAAAACAATCACAAAGTGGGATTTCCTATGTTGCCAGAATCTCATGAGATGATCTTCAAGATCAATACCTTTTCATTTTCTTGACTTCAAGATTAATGTCATTTAGAAGATATAATTTTCCATAATAGGTCCGTTTTCAGAGAGAGGGGTGGGTTTCAGGCAGTGGATCATCTTTTTTTGCTTGTATAGTGGTCACACGGAGCCCTTCCTGGCGTTCAATACTTTTATATTGGAGAAAAGGTTTATTTGGGAAGAGAAAGAGGAAGGAAGCTGTCTACACTGCCTCTTAAAGCCTGTTGTTAACGCATATGGTGAATGTAATTGACATTGCTGCAGTTCAGCAAAATGCCTGTTGTACTACGAACACATTGTCTTTGTTAAGATTCTTAGATTCTTGGTAACTTTTCATTAATGATCTGATCTACCAGTTGCCAATTCTTGCTCACTTCTTGTGATGAGGGATATAATTAAGAGAAGTGCAGACTTTGTATTTTTTGGGGGGAGTGTGTACATGGGAAGGGTAGTCGGTGACTTTAGTTTGTTATTCCTTGGGGATTTTCAGTCAGCTGCTCTTTAACTTGCTCAGTCCACCTCTCCATGGTCTTGACCGAAGAGCTTAGCAAAATGATATTTGATTATCCTGTCTGAAGAATGGAAAAATCAGTTTTATCGCCAATCATAACTAAAGAACACAAATATGCTAAAAGTGATGCATAATTTATGCTTTGCCTATAATGGGATCTGTTAAGAATATTCTCCAAATTGTATGTATATGTTGCTTTGAAATTGGAGAACACAAAAATCATCATCATATCACTTTTTTTCTTGGTATAGGAAGGTTGTCGCATTTGTTAATTTAAACCTCTTTTAAGATAGTACTGTTCACTTCCGTCTATCATGCAGAAAATGGGTTCTCCTCAACATTCTTCGGTGGAACACAGAGGCATTGTACCTTCAGATTTGATGCTTCACAAACTTGAAGAAGTTAACAAGTCAGTGAAGGTTAGTTCCCTCGATAGACCCAATAAATGACATATTCTCGGAAATCCCTGGAATGCTTATTGAATAACTCAGAATAGAGAGAAAAATACTCCACTTTTACAGCTGCTGTTAAAGACGTAGGGCAGGTTTTGCCAAGTTTAAAGGTTTTGCTAAGTTTAAAAAGTTGACTTATAAGAACATTTTCAAGGGACTTTCTAAATACAAAATGCTCTCTGAAAATAGAGTACTTAAAAATAAGCTCCAAGATACTCCCTATTTTAACTTTTAAAATACAAAGTGGGGTTTGCTCTCCAATTTTAAAGTGTCAAATTCACTCTCTATTTTTAATGTACAATGATTGAATTTAATAAATCACATATTTCAATATTTTACTTCTTAAATTATTCAAATCACATTTAAATTGATTGGTCAATTGACATTTAAAAAATTATGTTAAATAAAATATGAAAAGAAATCAATAAATGTTTCTTGTGAAAAGCAAAATGAAGAGCCAAAAAATAGAGAACTCGTTGGAGTGTATAATTTTTTTTACTCTAGCTCTCTATGATACATAAGATATTCTTTATAAATAAAGAGTCTCTTAGAAATGTTCTAAATAATTAAGTTTTAAAATTTATATTAATTTTTGTTCTGAAAGGTTAAAACTGGAGTGAGGAAGTTGTTCGTCTTGACGTCCCTTACTTTTTTACATTCAAGACAAGAAAAGAAATTCAAACATGTTTGAGCTCATAACACGACTTTCTTTATTGGATAACTAGAAAATTGAGTTGCTTATGGAGAAGTCCCGGACCTCTCCTGCATTCAGCTAAAAGAAGGTGGTCCTGTTACCTAGTCCAAGATAGGAGGTGAAAGAAGCAGTTGTAGACATGCCGTTTGTACATACAAGACAATTACTTATGAAGGTCTGAGGAGACGCTCAGATATCTCGTCTGCAATATTGTTTTTTCTCTCGAATTCCTCTGTTGGAAACATTTAGTCGGAATCTTAGATTGGTTGATTTTTTGTATCGTTCTTTTAGCTCTTTCCTAAATAAGTAAATAGTTTATGTCCAACCCCAATCTATGGATGTTGCTCTATGTTCTTCTTTCACCTCGTAGAGGTAAATATGTATTTTAATTTCTGGCCTCAAATCTGTTAAGACTTTGTACCACACGAAGGGAATCTCTCTGTGTTATAGGCACCTGGAAACCCATTATCTTTTGCAAAAAGAAGGCCATCCCTCATCTTATTCTTTCTTACAAATCAAGATAGCCTAAAATGCGAGTAGGAATGATGCCCTCACCATCATCTATGTCGGAAAAGAAAACAGGCATGGATGTGGTGAAAATCCTTACACGGGATATTTTTTTCCAATAGTGCCTAAGCATAAGCATTAGTTAATGGCCAAAATACAAAAAATAAATACAAATGCTCAAAATTAAAAAAGGAGTACATATAAATAAAATATATGCCTCAAGATTATCTCACTGACAAATGTAAAAGTTGGAATGAATAGGGATTAAATTATTTGTACAGTAAAAATGTACATATTCTATGACATTGTGTAAGGTGTCAAAATTGATACTACCGATTGTTTTAGATGTTAAAATCAATGGCAAAAAATGTATGCCATGTCACACAATGTCAACAAAACTGTAATTGTAGCATATTGAATGAATAATACATATCACAAGCCGAAGAGGTCATTGCAAACTTATTAGTTAAAGATTTTAGCTTGGTGATATGCAAAATAATTTTACTGAATTGGGATTTCGACACTTTCTGTATTACATGGTGAATCTATGTGTGACGATGTGAGCACGGATGGTCGCTTGAGCAGCCGCCCAATATAAGGGAAATTTTTTTTTGTAGAGCCGCACGAGGGACAACAGGGGCTCATTGGGTGCTGTCCCCTAAGTGAGACTCAAATATGAAAAAAAATATCTTATGTAAACACTCAAGTATTTTGTATTAAGTGAAACAATTACAGAATTACCTTGTAAATTATTTCAATATGAAGAACATATTTTCACTATTATATAAAAAAGACAGTTTTGGGGGCTACTGTAGATGTTAGTAAACGAATGAGGAGTTACTGTTTGTTTTCCCAATTTTTACTCTTCAAGTACTCCAATTTTGTTTTCGTTTCTTCACTCCAATTTTATAATTCAGTGCATCTTATATCCATTTATCTTCAATTTGTGAAGGCTACATACCTTCTTTGCCCTTCGATTTCAGGTTCTTGGAGTGCCTTCGCTCCTGTTTAGGACTCTGGGGATGCAGAAGGTTGTGTGACCTGCTTCGTGTAGGCATTGCCGCTTACATGAAAGAAAACTTACAGGAGGATACATCATTTTTTTATTATATTACGTCGCTTGTTGATTGTTGATTGCAGGGGTTATTTGTTGTATATTTTTTGACCGGACAAGCTTGTTTATTGTATATTTTGTTTGGCCAAGCTTGAAATTGGAACATTGGATGACGGTAAATTTTGAGCTGCTGCTTTTGTTGAGAGTAATGTTGATTCAGATTGCAGTGTTCACTTAGTATGAAATTTTCGTAATTCTANTGCTTTTGTTGAGAGTAATGTTGATTCAGATTGCAGTGTTCACTTAGTATGAAATTTTCGTAATTCTACATATTTCGTGCTTGCAAAAATTTGTGGAGAACGTTGGATTAAATATGTATTTTTTTTACTTTCAACGTATATATCTGTCCTGCCTTCATGCACATATTCATCTATCTTATGATCGGACAGGCAAGGAAAGATTTCAAGAAATGGCAATTCTCCTCGCACTGGAGACACGATGTGTCCGTGCTGAGAGGCACCTACTGAGATTATAAATAAAAATGGCTTGTTATTAATAACTCATCAATTGGTATACTCGTATACTTTATTAAATGCTCATCTACTTCATAAATGAGGATTATTATTACAAATATATACAACATTTTACACTTACACTTTACTTACACATTTCACTCACTCAAAGACTCACTTAAGAAGAAGAAGAAGCTTCACCATATTCATTACTTTCACCACACCAAATCTGAAAAAGGTAAGTAATAATTTTCTTAGCACATACATGCTTTGTCTCCGCGTGACCGCAGAGACACGGTGCCTGTGTCTCCGTGTAGAGACACGGTTGTCTCTGTGCGCACGAAGACACAATGTCAGTGTCTCCATGGGCACGGATACCAGATCTCCGTGCTGAGCGAAGATCTAGTCTCCTTGCGAAGACACGATACCGTGTCTTCGCGCATCGTAGAGACACGAGACTGTGTCTCCGTGCAAACACGAGACATGGTGTATCCGCTCGTGCCAGTTTCAAATTCCCACCTCGAAAAATGTTTCAAATTCGATTTAATTTTTTTATTTTATTGTGCTTTTTTAATAATTTGTGCAGATGTCTTTGAAATATATATACTATCTTCAAATCAATGATTTTCTGCTACAATCACTCAATTTCAAAATTTTTAATATCTTAGAGATTTTGTGGACTTTATCAATGCAGACCAACAAGTATCTTTATTGTGTAGTAATTTTTTTGGATTTATATATCTAGTGATTTACAGAGCAGAGAAAGAACAACAATTTAGCAGTAAATTAGTGCATGAATTCATATTGGGACTTGTCAATTGTAGCAAAAACAATGAAATTTGGGTGATATTAGATAATCATTTGGCTCACTTTAGTCTGCAAGAGTTTTGTCTTATCACCGAATTACCTTGCCATGAGGTATTCGTTAATCTTGAATTCAATAATAATAGCCTTAGAGATCAATATTTTAATGGTGCGAGGAGAATTAGTATGAGGATGCTTTTTGAAGCATTTCATCTTTGTCAACATCAAGAACATAAATTTAAACTTAGGTTGGTGATGTTGGTAGAGTATTTTTTGAAACCTACCAGGAGATATATTGATTACAAAACTTTAGACATAGTTGACCAGCTTAACGACTTTCTTCAGTATCCATGGGACCGTACATCATTTTTTTATTAAACTCACTGCGATAATCCCAACTGGAGAAAGTACAAAGCCTACAACAAAATAAGCAAAATGAATGTAAAGATTCATTACATGGATATCCACTTGCATTAGTTAGAAAGAATACAGAGAATGCAACAAAATGAACAAAACGAATGTAAATATTCATTCCATGGATATCCACTTGCATTCCAGGTATTTTCTTCTGTTGTTTTATTTTTCATCAATCTAAATATAGTTTATATATAATTTAGTTTACTATGTTTCAGTATTGGATATACGAAACTTTTCTAGAGATTGGACAAAAGTTTGGACGCCGTAGATACAAAACATTGCAGTGTCTAAGAATGCATAGATGGAAGCCGAATAAATTTTTTAGTGAGAAAAAAGTTAGGCAATTCTTGAATAACGAAGGGGTAATTTAATTATTTAATTATATTTATGCATTTAATTATATCTTTTTGTCCTTCTCCAAACATAACTCACAACAATTCATTTAAATATTTCAGATTCAAGTGATTGTAGTCTTAGAGCCTATTGAGGAAGAACTGCAAGCACTTTGGTATACAACTCTTTCGATGCCATGTGACAATCAACACACTATACTAGATGGCATTATGAATGGGAAAATCAACAATGTAGCACAACAAATTTCAGGTAGCACTGACAACATGCTTGATCGTATCACATATACTTCAGTTGGAGCTGGAGCTGGAGCTGGCTCGAGTTCTACTTTTGGCTCCAATTACGTGACCAGAGAAGAAATGGAGGAGATGTTTAACATACATAGGCAGTATGTAGTATTAGATATATCAGGTTTGTGCAACAACTTCAAAACAAACATTATTGAAGAACAAGAAAGCCACTATCAAGTAATTCTTCAGAATCAAAGAGAATTATTTCAACAACAGCAACAGTAGCGGCAAGACCACTTTAAACAACAATAACAATGGCAACAACACTACCAAGACATGCAATCTAGCATGTAGGATTACGTCAGTACCAGTTTGACTTCAGTGAGATCGTATATCAATGAACAAAATGGCAATAAGCTGAATAAATTATCAGACTAGGAATCGAATATGGAAGCTGTCACAGCTTCCCTACAACAAGATGTTCCTGTCCATAGGAGTCCAATTGCAAAGCATACTTCGACATCTCAATGGATTGAAGATGTTGAAAGGTTGACAAAAGAAAAAAAGGGTAAAGGAAAAAAGATACAATCAATGACCAGTTATCCTTTAGAAAATTATCCTATGGACAATTACACAATAATTAGAGATTGGATAATGAAGAATGCATCCAGGTAACCAATCTAATTCATTTGAATATTATAATCTTACTTTGATTTATTTCAAACTAATTTCAATTATGTTATGCAGTGCATATTGGGACGATGGATGTGGCGATCTCTACAAAAGAGACATATTGAAAGCTATAATGGATACAACACAAGATATAAATACAGTGGCCAGTAAACTTCATTCATCATAATATATTTCAAATTTCATTACATACTTAATATATTTAATTTACATTCATTTATTCTTTAGCATCTTGGCCTGGAATTGAAACTGTTGAGACGGCTTATCAAAGATGGTTGCACTCTTCTTTCAAATGAATATACAATTCTAGATTTTGGCTTCGAAACCAAATGCGCTCACCAGTTGATGATGCAGAGAAACATAAAAGAAGGGAGTGCAAGTAAACAACCACTAAATGTTATTCTTTTAGAAGAATACGTGAATGGAAATTTACCATCACCCGGTCTTCCATGGATAACATGGAATTATCTATTGATTCCATGTTTGTATCCGGGTAGCAATTGGTATCTCTTTCTTGTGAATTTCCGTGAATAGAAATTTCAAATATATGTCTGTAGCCACAATATTCATACACCACAACAGGTCATGGCACATGCAAATGTAGCATTAAATGTGGTCCAATTATTGTTAGCATCAACGTTTTCCATCAGCCAAGATATAAGGAAATATAAAAACAAACAGATGGAAGTAAACATCATACCTTACCTGCCTTGTGCAAATAATGGGTGAGTATTATTTAGTTCTTAGTTTAATTTCATAAATTTATGGTAGTAATTTAATTTAACAGAAAACTTTTCCTTCCTAGGACAAACTGTGCAATTTTTTTGCTAAAATACATAGAGTGCTTTATTTTTGGATATCCAATAAAATCATTTTCTCCAGAAAGGATGACTATATAGAGAAGAAAGGTTACAGTGGACATTTGCTGCAATCAATACTTTCTACATCCTCGTTGAATGGATAACCGTATTTGAGAAAAAAATTGCTGAAAATATCCGTTACACATCTTATTCATATTGCAGAACACAACAGAGAAAGGTAACATGTTTGGAATAGCCTTATATATATATATAATTAAGTCTATTCGAGTTTGGTATTGTTTATATTTTTGCCGTTTCGTTCGGGTAGAAGTCGCTTGAAGTTCCAAAAGATTTATTCTCATGGTAACTATGGTAAGTCTCTTTATTAAAAGCATGTTTATCTAAGGTGGAAAAAGTTTTTTGTGCTAAATAAAGTATGCACATTATTTATGTTTTACGATGAAATTATAATTTAGTTATTAGAAAGTTATAAGTTCTTGCTTTGTATCCATATGACCATCAATCACATGCCTTTCTCATTCTAAAAAGAGGGAGTGATTTTTAGTTAGAGGCTACAACGGCTTATTCTGTTGAATTAAAGTTTAACAGCAATGCCAAAAAAGTGGAAGCATAGTCTCAAATAAGTCAATTAATTTGCTAAAAATGTACTTTCTAACGTTTTCCTTTTTTTTATGGTGTGTATAGTTTCTAATCTGATGAACGGTTGAAAATTCATTTGATAACATGCATACATAGTCTGCCTGAAAAGCATGAAACATGTGTGTTATTTATTTTCCCTAATGCTAAAGCTTATTTCTTATTTTTCCTAATGCAATGATGTGCTAAAGTTTATTTCTCATAAATTGTTTGCTTAGGTGGTGATTAAGAAGACTGTAGTATACTTTGGATGACTAGCGAGAGAAACTACCTAAACAACAAAGCATTGTAGAACTCTTAAATGAACTGGCTTGTCAAAGCTATTATCTTGAATTACAATAGCTTGGATATACAAGACAATTATTGTAGTAAATTTGGAAATTGTAACAATAACTTTATTTTTTTAGTGAATTGATATATTCAAGTCAATTCTGACTTTGTCTTCTCTTGCTTTCAAAGTTTTAAAAGTTGACGGATGTATAGTAAGAAACAGCTTTTCGACATTCACGAAAGTATTGTTTGAAGTTTGCAACATCTACCATTTGACAGCAAAAGTGAAGTTGTGTTGTGAAGTCATGAAAATTGAGTTGTGGAGATTCTTATTTGCACAAAATTTAAATTTATGTATCCTTTTTTTCATTCAATTTACTAAGTATAACATTTTTGCTAGGTGTTTTCTAAACAATGGATTGCATGCAGTTTTATTTACCCATTCAAAACCAATCATTTATTTGGAAATTTCAAATAAGATAGTCACTAGCAAAGAACGGTTGCATGTATGCATAAAAAGAATAAGAAGAGGGAGCAAATGTCTGATTTAAAATAAGGAAAAGTCGACATTTTTGGATTTTGACAAAAATATTAAGATAGGTCTTACTGAGTAAAAAATAAAAAAACATTTTTGATGTACTCTCCGCACAGCGCAAAGAAACTCTCCGCGCTGTGCCAAGAGAAGTATTCGCGCTGTGCGGAGAGTTTCTTCGTACAACTCTCCGTATAGAGCGAAGAAGTCTCTATGCAGCACATAGACTTCTCTCCGTGCAGCGCGGAGAGTACATCCTCCTTTTTTTTTTCTTCGTTTTACTTATATTATAATTAATACTATATATATTAAAATAAGTTGACTGTGTACTTCCTTTAATTTAACTGTCGTTCCACCATTTTTATACGTCACCCCGCCATGCCTTTTTAATCGTCCACACACATTTTCTCAATCTACTCACATATACATTCCATCTATCACACATTTCTCAATCTATCACACATACATTCCTTAGTCTATTCTCCTCTCCTAAAAATAAAAATTAAGCTCGATAATTTCTGAATCTTCATACTAATTTCTGAATTTCTAGTTGAAGATTTTTCAAGATTCCGTAAGCTTCTCTTTCAATGCAATATATATAATGTAATTATGTGCATTTATTCAGTGCAAATATAATGTAATGCTAAGATGTTAACATTAGTTACGGCTCTCTTCATTTCTTCAATTATAATGTATATATTACATAAAGTATCGCCAAAATTGTTTATATGTTTACTAAAATTTTACAATTTTAGATTATTAATTAAGCAACCACACATGATTCAAGATTGAGTTGCAAATGACCCATAGTTAGTAAGAATTGTGCATGTAAACTTAAATAATTTGCAGGAATTAGTAACAAAATTGACAACCACAATATAAAGCTTAGTTCTATATTTTCTATTCAAGGATATCTGTGCTTTATTATCTTTCCATGTAGTAAGTTTCATAATTTAATTTAGAATTTAGCATTGGCAAGAAGAAGGCAAATTTACCTTACATACAAATGTAATAATAGATAACAAGAAATATCTAAAATCATGAGTTCAAAGGTTGTCACAATGTTTATACAACGATAAACAAAAACTATATACCTGAGATTTTAGAAAATGCAAAGATAATGACATCAGTAAAAGTAAAGTAGTATAAAAGTAGCTTATGAAATATAGTTGATGATGTTAAAAGAAAAAAAAGTTGAGTATTTTGTGGAAAGACTGCGAATCCTCCCGACACTTAGAGTTGAGATTAATACCCTTTTATTTTGAAATTATTATTTCTTATTAAATTTATGTGTAGCTTAGCATCAATTCTGAAGTCAAAGTCAGAAATATTTGTATTGTTACTTATTTGTCAGGATGGGAAGAAAATGTTGGATTCCTACATCTACACAACTTCATATTATTCAATATATATTTGATGGAGGGAATAGAACACCAAGCAATGTAGAAATTGTACAAATAGTCTCTCGATTATCATTGCATGCTCATATCTATAAAAAAATGTTCGTGATTGGTTTAGTAACGGCGTGCTGAATAAAAAAGAAAGCATGTTTATACACAAGCAGAGAATGTTCAACCAACGAAGAATCTAAGGTATGAAATGCAACCTGATCTAAGGTATGAAATGCAGCGTGATCGACGGGCACGGAGCTTCAGATTATCAGGTATGTCTTTATTAATAACTTATGCTCAACTTATCATCTTGCACACGTTCCCCTGTATTATCCTTTTGATTGAATTCCCTCAGATGAATATTGTGCTGAAGAAAATGTATTGAATGTGGAAGAAAATTATTCGTCAGGTGCTTGTGAAGATACAAATATTCAGGGTATCTTTTATAATATTCTATGACAAAATTTTTTTGTATCATATGTTTATTAATTTGCTTCATTAATTTATTTACTTGCTTGCTTGCAATTGATGAAGTTTCTACAAGCACTGGTGAGCACATAGATACTAATTATGAAATTCTTTTATTTTCACTTGGACTTTCCTTTGTGTTATGCTTGTATGCAATATTTTTCCAAATGAACCTTTTAAAAAACTGCCCCCACCGTCACGCCATTGTTATTTATATTTATTTTATCTTTTTCTCTTACAATTTTTTTCAATAAGTTTTTCTTTATTCCTCTTGTTAGGTTATTCTAAGGATTTATATGTTGATGAAGACATTGTTATTGAGAATTCACATGAAAGTAATCATGTGCGATATGAATGTGTATCAAATATTCATTTTACTAATGAATGTGTTGAAAGAATTAATACAAAAAGTATTCCCGTTGAAGCTTATGTCTTGCCATCCTATACAATTTGTAAATATTGTGGTGCAAAAAATTTTTATAGAGAAACTAAGGGCTTTTGTTGTTGTGATGGGAGAGTGAAATTACAATTACATAATATGCTTGCTGAACTATATGATTTATTTACTTCTAAATCCGAAGATGCTCTGGCTTTTAAAAAAATTGTTCGTAGTTACAATAATCATTTCGCATTCACTTCGTTTGGTGTTAAATATGATAGAGAATTGTGTAGAAACAATAAATGTATCTATACTTTCAGGGTTCAAGGATAAGTGTATCATTTCATAAACCCACTTGTACCCATTGATGGGAATCCTACATATTTATAGTTATACTTCTACGACATTGAAAATGAACTTCATAATAGACTTAACATTTCAGACAAGTTTTGTGAATTGACT